>VNJZ01007981.1:0-197296 GCA_008042795.1 Drosophila asahinai | reverse complement strand
TGAAGATGGTGTTTTAGTGGAAAAGACTTCTGGCAATGGGAACACTTGTAAGGCCGTTCTCCTGTGTGGGTTCGGATGTGACTCTGCAGAATTGCGTCAGTCGAAAAAGACTTCTTGCAATGGGTAGATTTGTGGGGTGGCTCTTCCCCTGTGTGGGTTAGAAGATGTGTCTGAAGATGTCCCTTTTGTGTAAAATTCTTGTGGCAATGTGAGCACTCGTAAGGCCGTTCTCCTGTGTGGGTACGGCTGTGCCGCTGAAGATGTCCTAGTTGTGTAAAATTCTTATGGCAATGTGAGCACTCGTAAGGCCGTTCTCCTGTGTGGGTAAGGATGTGTCCCTGAAGATGGTGTTTTTTTGGAAAAGACTTTTGGCACTGGGAACACTTGTAAGGTCGTTCTGCTGTGTGGGTTCGGATGTGTTGCTTAAGGCCTTGAATTCTCAAAAAAGACTTCTTGCAATGTGGACACTTGTGTGGATGTTGAATATCTCCAAGGGGATGTTCCGTTTTATCCTCGTGATCATGTCGCTGATTATCTTTTTGAGCATAATCGTTGAACTCCTCAGTTTTTACTTCGATGTCGAACTGATCGTCACAGTCGAAAATATCACAGTGGTCTTCTTTGAATATGTCTTCTTCAATTGGCTCGTTCTTCACTTGACCATGGAACTCATCTCTTCCTGTTGCGTTTTTATCAACCGAATCCTTTTCCGTTCCATCGTAGTCAGATATCTCGCAGATTTCTTCCTCCAGTAGGTCCTGCCCATCCTCGAGATCCTTTGCAATCTGGCAGAACAGCCGGTGGCTATTCTCGTACAGTTGTTTTACCTCATATGCATTCGTCGCATCCTGCAAGCAGGGCAAGCAGATGGTTTTGGGAAACGAATCGTCTCTAGCAACGCGAAAGCCAGTACATTGGGAAATCATATCCGCAATCGAAATTCTTTTATCTGGGATGCCATCAAAAATATTGGCCATGTGCTCCGACGTTTCCCGACAAACTCGACAAATTTTCCTGAAAATGCTATAAAAACCACATTACTTTGAAAGGATATTGAATATTCTAGCTTACACATCCATGTTATACGACTTTATCCTGCAGTGGGCTTTTTAAAGCGTTTGAGTCATCCATTTATTTTTATTGAAAACACAATTGTTTATTTTGGTTTTTGTTGACCACAGAATAGTGTGCCCGCTAATAGCATGTTAAAATATACCAAAATGGCTCTGTTCCGAAATACAGTGGCGGACTAAAGACTACATACGATCAATTATATATTTTTTTTTAAGATTTTATGAATTTTAGCGAGAAGTAATGATGCAGTCTTTTTTAAAATTTTATTATAATACGCAAATCAAAATTTCTATATTATTCAACATAGACTTTCAAAGTTATTAACAAAAAAGTGAAAAGAAGGCAGTGTTTCTGATATTATTTTTAGTTAAAACGTACTGTATAACACTGTATAAACTAACTGTTGTAAACTCCCAGGCTTTTATTTCAAAATAATAACGGCGGATGGCTTTTATTTTTAAAAATTTTCCTTTTTCTCGATCCGAAACGTGTCGATCGCTCTTTTTTTGCCAAACTAAAGTGACCGTCTCTTCCTTTCTTAAAAATCTAGCTTAATGCTATACGTAGGACTATTTTCGATAAGATAAGCGGAACCGGTACATTTTTGATCACTTGAACAAGAAATGCACTTTTTGGAAATATGTATAAATATAAACACTATTTCATCGCAGGAACACAAGGAGAATTTAAACGGTAAATTTTAAAAGATCTGGAACTATTAAAATACCCTTTTTTAAATGAACATAATTGGTTTATTATAATAAGATATGAATTTATAAAACTGCGATTCAAATTTTTCATCATCAATCATCAAAATCGTTATTATGTAATATATGGACAGCCTAAGTAACCGGGTTATTTTGAGAACTTGACAAATGAATGACAACTCTAAAATCGATTATCTATGTGTACTGAGAGGTGTCGCTTAAGGTTATATCTTTGAGAAAAAGACCTCTGGCAATGGGAACACTTGTAAGGCCGTTCTCCTGTGTGGGTTCGGATGTGTTCTTGAATACTTTTGTTGCTCGTAAAAGACCTCAGGCAATGGGAACACTTGTAAGGCCGTTCTCCTGTGTGGGTTCGGATGTGTTCCCGAAGATAGCTTTTGCTTGAAAAAGACTTCTGGCAATGGGAGCACTTGTAAGGCCGTTCTCCTGTGTGGGTTCGGATGTGATTCGTAAGATGGTGTTTTAGTAGAAAAGACTTTTGGCACTGGGTACACTTGTAAGGCCGTTCTCCTGTGTGGGTTCGGATGTGTAGCTTAAGATGTCCGTTGCGTGAGAAAGACATCTGGCAATGGGAGCACTCGTAAGGCCGTTCTTGTGTGTGGGTTCGGATGTGTAGCTTAAGGCCTTGAATTCTCAAAAAAGACTTCTTGCAATGTGGACACTTGTGTGGATGTTGAATATCTCCAAGGGGATGTTCCGTCTTATCCTCGTGCTCAATAGTATCCTCATGTCGCTGATTATCTTTTTGAGCATAATCGTTGAACTCCTCAGTTTTTACTTCGATGTCGAACTGACCGTCACAGTCGAAAATATCACAGTGGTCTTCTTCGAATATGTCTTCTTCAATTGGCTCGTTCTTCACTTGACCATGGAATTCAACTCTTCCTATTTTATTTTTCTCTACCGAATCCGTTCTCGTGCACTCGTAGTCAGATATCTCGCAGATTTCTTCCTCCAGTAGGTCCTGCCCTTTCTTGAAATCCTTAGCAATCTGGCAGAACACCCGGTGGCTATTCTCGTATAGTTGCTTTATCTCATATGCATTTGTCGCATCCTGCAAACAGGGCAAGCAGATGGTTTTGGGAAGCGAATCGTCTCTAAAAACGCGAAAGCCAGTACACTGGGAAATCATATCCGCAATAGAAACTCTTTTATCAGGGATGCCATCAAAAATATTGGCCATGGGCTGCGACGTTTCCCGACAAACTCGACAGATTTTCCTGAAATTGCAATTAAAACCACATTACTTTGAAAGGATATTGAATATTCTAGCTTACACATCCATGTTATCTGAATGTAATATTCAGCTGGGCTTTTTTTAAGCGTTTGCGGTCAGTATCATCTATTTTTTTTATTAATAACACATTTGTTTACTTTGGTTTTTGTTGACCGCAAAATAGTGTGCCCACTTCTAGCACATAAAAATATACCATAAAACAGAAATGTAATGCAATGGCTATTAGCCGTTGTTGACCCGCTTTTTTTAAAGCGTTCTTCGACATTATTGGCTGTGTTGTGTATGTTGACAATATGATCAATTTGAATGACACACAACTGCCACAGCTTTGCAGCTTCGTTTTAAAATATCTTCAGCCAATAATGATCACTTACGTCGAAATCCGTTACTTTTTTGTTTTCTTACGTCTTTGATTACGTTCTTGTTCATAAGTGTGACCAGTTGACGTAAAGGCAGACATCCGCTAATTACATTTTTCTTTCAGACAAATCTTGGTTTATTTCAGCCGCGCTGCTACGGTCTCTTTCTTTTCAAACGGCTACACGTGCATTTGTTGAATTTTTTTATTATTTATCCAAAAAAGCGGCTTACATCGCGTAAATCGAGCGAAAATTCCCTCCGTAAACAGTGCCGCAGCACTGAGGATCCCTAGAGAGCAGGACAAGCCAACGGAGAGCCATGAACTTTGACGACGAGGATCGACTGGAGCTGCAGTTTCTGGCAGGCGGCAACATCGTGGAACATGCGCCTCTCTTTTCGCCCGATGGAAGGTTAGTGGCTCTACCAGGAAGTGATATATAACCATTCTAATATAACCCCTATTTCTATCCTACAGATTCATGTTCGTGCGATGCCTGACAAAGGTGCAGGTGTATGCCACCAGTACGGGTGAACTTACAAGGGTTCTAGACGATGCCACAGCACCTTTGATTAGTTTAGAGCTGGATCTGAAGCAGCCGGAGTTGCTACTGGGCTGCACCAGCACTGGCCTGGTATTGCGCTGGAACTGGCGGGCAGGCGTGCTCAAGAAGATCGTATCCTTGAGGCTGGGTGCCCCAGAGCCAACCGTCCTCACCTGCCACTTGATGAATCTGTACAAAGGTGGAGACACAGCCTGTGCCTTTGTTACTACGAAGAGGAGGAGTGGCGACCAGGTCAACTGGTTTGTGGTCAACACGAGCACGGGCGACAAGATTGAAGTGAACTGTGGCCTGAAATTGAAGTGAGTCCCGCTGTTCAGGTTCCTTTCAAGTCCTAACCTTACATTTCCTTACCAACAGAGTTCGCACGCCTCTCGTGGACGTGGGAAAGGGTCAGTACAAGTATATAGTCCTGGCGCAAGGCTTCTATATCTACTTCGTCAACTATGTGACCTGGAAGTTCTGCCGCTTCAAGAGCGCCAAGCAGCACATGATCACCTGTGTTCGGATGAGCCCCGTCGAAATGGTGGCCGCCACTGCCGATGTCGAGGGTCAGATCTTTGTGTGGCGGGATTTTGAGAGGCGCGAGACGATGACCAACACCCTGTTCCACTGGCATCATGACGAGGTGACCAGCCTGGCCTTCTCGCCCTCGGGCGTTAGCATCTACAGCGGTGGCCGTGAACGCGTACTTGTTAAGTGGTCCGTGGCGATGCCCGAGGAGCGCAGGTATCTGCCCGGAATGGCCAGTGTGATCCGGCATATTGTGGTCAGCAATGACAATGAGAATGTCCTTGTTTGTACCGAGGATAATGCCATACAGCTGCTGAGTGGCAGCAATAGTGCGATCAAGTCGACCGTTCAGCACTTCACCTATGAAGTTAAGGATAAAACGGGCTATAGCAAGTTCCCCTTGGGTTTATGCTTGAATCCCAGGACCAATACGCTGGTGCTCAATGGCAGATCGGGACACTTGCAGTTCTATTCAGCTTACACCAAGAGCATGCTCTATAATGTGAGTTTATATTTTGTAAAAAACTTGAAATCTGGCAAATTTCATGAATATTTTAATGGTTTTTTAGCTTCGCGTGGTGGACACAAATGTGCATAGTGAGGAGGCGAATCGCATCATCTACAATACGCGCATAACACGAGCTGCCTTTAATATTAATTGGATGGCCACCGGCGAAGTGTACAACGACCTGGAGAACTTTGCCGAAGTAAGGCTTAAATTCTGGCAATACAACGAGAAGCTGCAGAGGTGAGAGTCGACTTTGAATAAGTTAAATGCAAATAACAGCTCCATTCTCGAGAATGGTTCATTATCTTACATGGTGAAATATTGTCCGTTCAAAATCGACAGACCATCCGTTCACCATTCTATACATACTAAAAAAAAAACAGAAAAATACCGATAATTAGGCAATATTTCTTAAGTTCCTTTCCTCAACCTTCAAACCCTTCCCTAAATTATGAATTTTTTTGACAAAAAGAGGATCCATTCCTATAAATTCGAAAAATATCGATTATTAAGCGATATTTCGTAAGTTCCTTCCCTAAACCTGCTAACCCTTCCCTAATTTCTTATTGTTTTTGAAAATATGAATACTTTTTACCAAAAGAAGATCCGTTCCTATACATACTAAAAAAAAGGAACCGAAAAATATCGATTACTAGGCGATATTTCTTAAGTTCCTTCCCTAAACCTTAATTTCTTATTGTTCTTGAAATTATGAATATTTTTGCGAAAAAAGATGAATGAAAGCTAGATACAGCGCAGCATTTTGTTGTCGATACTCCTTAAGCTGTGGCAGGGAAATATTTCTGATTTGCGGTCGTGGCAAATAACACCCGATTTTTCTTCGATATTCAAGATTTCAAAGCTCTAAGCATAGATAATTAAAAGTCCTTGAATGGGTCGGTTAACATTGAAGAGGACGTTGTATGGGAGTCGCAAAAGAGAGCCAGAAATGACCGCTTTCGGCCGTGCAATGATGGACGCCGTCCCAATTTAAATGTAAACAAAGCCGGATTAGCTGTTCGTCCCATTCACATGTCGCCGGAGAATGTAGATGGAGCTGTGGAACAACCGACGGTCCATTTTCGAAATAACGGAGCAGTGGAACAAGGCTATAACATATTATTTTCGGTTGCTTGAGTAGTTTATTTAATTGAATTAAAAAGAGCTCAATGGGCCCTCTTACACCTGGAGTATGGGTCTCTGCTCCTTGGCCTGCAGATTTTCATTGGTCGTTGCATAGCCAGTGCCACCTCGCTGCAGAGGAATGATGTCCCTGTCCTTAAGCTTGCCATTCGTCAGCGGATGGATCATGTCCTTCCTGATCAGCCGCTCCACGCACTCCAGGGTCACCACATCGCCAGTGGGACGCAGCACGGCGCAGGGCACAGCGTTGCTCAGCACATCGTGGGTTATGGGACACATGTAGCGCACCTCCTTGGCGATCAGAGGGCGCTTGGCGTCGCCATCGTTAACCTGCGTGAACTTCACATCTATCAGATCCTTGGCCCTCAGCGGCTGTTGCGACACGGGACAGTAGATGGTGGGATCTGGCCTTTCGGCCTTGGCCATTCCCGCGTTCGGGCTTTCCGAGGGCAGCCAAAAGCTGGGCAGCTTGTTCTCGTGCCCGTTGCTCACGTTGGAGATCGACGAGGCAGACTTTAAGGGCTTGCCTGCCTTCACAAAACTGTCCATTCGCTCCTGTTGCCGAGTCTGGACCTCGTGGCTCTGTCTTTCCTCCTCCAGGCGACGCTGCCGCTCGTACTCCTTCAGTCGGCGGCTGTACTCGATCTTCTTCGTCACGATGTACTGCAGAATGGCTTCCTTGTCGAACAGGCAGCCGTCCTTGGTGACCACAGGATGACGGCACGGCTGCAGGGTGAGGGAGCAGCAGTCGAAGGATTTAACAGAGTCCTTGCCCAGCCGCTTGGCGTTCGTGCCGTAGCCAGACTTGGCCGAGTCCCGCTTCTTCTCGTTGTACGTGTACACGGCTCCGGCCGTGCAGTTGCGGGCGTGGCGAGTCATTTCTGGGATTATTTCTTATAAGGATTCCTTTTCAAAGTGAAAACTAGCCCCAAAGCATTTGACAAACTTATCAAAGATTCCTTGACCTTAGAATGTCTTATAATTTCATGTTAAGCTTTAATAGCCTTGTTCCTCTGCCCCGTTATTTCGAAAATGGACCGTCGGTTGTTCCATAGCTTAATCTACATTCTCCGCCGACATGTGAATGGGACGAACAAAAAAACGATAAGAAATTAGGAAAGGGTTAGCAGGTTTAGGGAAGAAACTTACAAAATATCGCTTAATAATTTATTTTTTTCGAATTTATAGGAACGGATCCTCTTTTTTATTCATAATATTCATAATTTAGGGAAGGGTTTGAAGGTTGAGGGAAGGAACTTACGAATATCGATATTTTTCGGTATATCTTTTTAGTATGTATAGAAACTTTCGGGGCGAATGCAGAACGGATGGTCTGTCGATTTTGAATGGACCATTTATCCCCATGTAAAATACTGGACCCTTCTCGTGAATGGAGCTGAATGTAGCAGTGGAAAAAGGCTCTTAAATTAATTGAATAAAATTCTTTCTTCCAGCTACATCCTAAACACAGACATTGATCTGCCGCACGAGCATGGCTTCAAGACCATCAGCTTCTCCAGTCAGTTCCAGGTGGACAACTTGCGTTGTGCCACCGCTGGCGAGGATAATGTGATCAAGATCTGGGGCATTACCGACTCCGAGAACATCTATAAGCGTGGCAAAATGTGGTGTTGCCTGGCGCAGACGAGCTACCGGAATCTATCCATTGGCTCGCTCTGCTTCTCCCAGGATGGCTCTCTGCTGGCCGTGGGCTATGGCAACATCTTGGCGCTGTACGATGCCAGGAATCCACGATTGCCCCTCCAAACGCTCAGTTGTCCGCCCGGCCTGGATGGTGTCATAGCCAAGGCTCAGCTGAGATTGGCCCAGACCCCGTTGAATGGAGCCAGGAAGGAATTCACCCAGCAGAGGCAGCAGTTGTGGGGACTCTTGCAGAGTCTCATCAAGAGTAACGATGAGGAGCTGGTACAGCAGGCCAAGGACCTAATAGTGGGTCCACCGGTCAAGGGCAAGCCCATCAATCAGCCGGAAAACGCCAGCAAGGAGTCCGTGTTCAAGTACATCATGAAAATGCCGGAGCTTGATCTGCACCAGAAACTGCAGTTGCTGCGACGCTTCGGAATCGAGTGCTCTGTGCCCCTGGCGCACAGGAATCGGCTGATGGAGCTCCTCCAGAAAAAGGCGATCCTGCCACAGGCTGCGCGGATGAAGCTTCTCAAGCTGGACGCCAGACTGCATCGCCTGCACACGCGGGACCGCTACAAGGCCAAGCATCGACTTGATCACTTGGCCCAGCGGCGACGGAACTTCGAGGACCTGGTGCCGCAGGAAGTGGCGGCTCTGTTCAGCATCCTCAAGCTGGACGAGAGCAGCAAGCCGAAGCAGAAGACTAAGCTTCAGCCGGACGAAGGCAGCAAGGCCAAGCCGAGTGCGAAGAGAATTCCCGCCGCGGCGGCTCCGCTCCAGGGGCTGGCGCAGATATCACAAGTGCAATTCGGAGCCGGAGATCAGGCACACCTAGTGGCCGTTTGCACCGAGTCCAGGGTCCTGATCTGGAACCTGCTGACCCTGCGACTTCAGGCCGGCCTGAAGCTATCCGTTCGCCAGCTGGCCTTCGATCCGCTCACCAATCTGATGGCCGTCATCACGAAAAACGATGAGTGTGAGTTGATATCTTTTCTCTATGATATTTTCTATAGTTTCTAATGGAAACTATATCCCTATCCCCAGTGCATGTGTTCCAACCGAATGTCCCGCTGCCTCTGTACCAGCGCAGTAATCTGCCCAAGACCTACGGCCTGGCCTGGCTACCCCGACGTCAGCCCAAGCAGAGCTCCATCAATGTGGACTGGCAGGCGCAGTCGTCGCTGCTGATGCTCACCCACTCCCAGGAGATTGCCTACTTGGCGCCACCTGGTCAGAGTCCCTCCGACGATACGCCCGCTCCCATCGGTTTCGCCAAGCAGCACGACGACACTGAGAATCTGCTGAGGCACGCGACATTCGGCATTCACGTAACGAAGCCAAAGGGGAATGCTGCAGAATGGTGTACGGGTCCGCTGATCGTGAGGCGTGGAGAACATAGTGCTGTTAATGCGGTAAGTTTTCGGTTTATAATAAATTATATCAATAGGGATTGGTGGTGGCAGTAATATTTTGGAAGGTTTTTAAGGGTTAATGATGATTATTTTGCCATAGAATATAATTTTAGACCACAATATTTTAGTTATTTTATAACTATCTAAATAGTTTTAAGTACCATATAAACCTGAACTATCAAGATGGCCAAAGAAATCGATATTGTTATCATATCATATATATTTGTGATGTAATATTTTGTAGCATACTTTAGGAATCATTTTAAAAGGATTTCAAACCCTCCCATTTTTTTTAATGATGTCAAATGTATGTTAAAGTGTTATAGATTTGTTGGAAAACCTTTATAAGGTATAGTTATCTCTTTTAAAATTATTATATTAGAAAACAAACAAATTCTTACTTTCTTTTTTATTATTTATTATTTTATTAGTTGGATCTTCCAAAAGTTCTTTTGATTTTTTGCTTAGTCGTTTTTAGTCGTTTTATTGGAAAACTTACATACCTATGAAGTACAATTGGTTAGGACTTAGTACATAATATATATATAAGTTTATAAATTGTAGAATTAATTGGTAGCATATATAATATATATATTTGATTTAGCTTTGGTCTCTGGTCTTAGAAATCCTTTAAAAAAGGTAACTTTAATTGATCTCGTTGCTGCTCAGTCATGTTGAGTATTGACGTTGATTGTCTGTTGGCCGAATACTATTTCTTCTTGCGCTTGAGGACATCGCCAAGTCGCGGCGCCGTCGGGACCCTCAAATGGCGACAGCGTCGCATCATAAGGACATCGTGCTTGAAATAGCGTAGACAGTGCCACTGAGGGACCTTGGGCATTAGTTGTTGGTGCTGGAATAAGGATTGTAATAGGAAATCTTTATTAGTTGCATTACAATTTTAAAAGGTATAAACTTTAAATAGATAAAAATAAATCTTAATATTCTTCAAAGTGGTTATTTTAGGACTGAAGAATCAGAAACTGCTTTTCTTATGGAAATGTAACCCACTAAAGTAGTTCAAAGTTTAGCATATATTTCATGTACATTTTTCCACAATTTTCCCAGGTTCTGACGCCTGTTCTCTGAACATCTTTTGTCCCTTTTGTTTTGTCAGTTGTGCTTTTGTGTTTTTTTTCTGTCTGCGCCCAACCACTCGTGTTCAACTCAATTTGAATAATTTCCATTGAGATTTATAACGCAGTTTTCTCAAAGTGGGTTTTATTTTTGGACGCCCCCTTAAATTGGGCGTTTGCTTTGGGTTACGTCGTGTGAGACCCCAGCCTAGCAACGAATCCATCTGCGATTCACTGGCTCGCTTAGGGATTTTTGGCATAGGTCTACTTAAGATGAGATTGATTGAGCTAAAGCTTAACCCTCACGTGATCCTTTGATCTCACATGATACTAGCATGTGCCCTGATTAATCAGCTTAGCGGAATTTCCTTATGAAAAGATTATTTCAGCATGTTCTTTTCATAATTTATTGCCATTTGAGAGCTGATGTCGTCATGATCCCTTAATACCCAGCTTATATAATATTCGAACAATCAGCGAGCTGAACTTGACTCCTGCATTTTGGGGGTATTCCTTTCCAAAGATCACTTTTAATAATCAGTTGTTATTTTTAAAATTGATTAATCACTTTGTTTTGTTCTATCAAGGGTCAAGTCTGCACGGCAGTTGATAAGCGGATAGGATCCAGATTTTAATATATTATATAAGCGCCTGTCGCCGGCACAATGTCTTGCCTGATCTTGGGAACAAAAAACTGTTGCCTCTTTGGCTATATTTAGTTATTTTTAATCTTTAATCTAAAGCAAAACACCCACTGCAAGCGTGTCAGCCAGCTAAGATTTATTTATTTTTATTAGGAATGCATACCCTTGCTAGGGGTTTTGATGGTTTATAGGGAAATATAAGTGGGGTTTGTTTGATCTATATTTGATTGAAATTTATTGATAAGTTGGCTTTTTCTGCTGCATAAATACAACTATTAGCAAAATAGTAATAACACTTTTCCTTCTGACTTCTAAAAATCAAAACATTATATTTATGGACTTGGAAATGAATTTTTATATCATTATGATAATCATATTTTTAAATTTTATCTTTACAATATTTAATATTTCACCTGTTATGTAAACTTATGTATTAATATGATAGATATTCCACAAATATTTCATAGCTTTAGGCCTACGTATGGAGGTATTTGTGGAACTCTCTCCTTGTAGTTTTAAAAAGCGGATTCATATGAACTTTCCTTAAGAATAACTTTATATACCCATTCGAGTAAAGAGCCACCAAGCTTAAAAAATAGCAGGGATTGCACCTAAAATTCCCAAGTATGAATTCAGCGACAAGCTAAGTTATTAAAATGTAATAATTCTTGAGTAAAAAATAACTCAATCCCGTTTGTAGATTTTAATTTAAACTACAATTTATTTGACAAAAATATTAAGCTTGATTGGAAACACATCTCAAGGCAAATATAAATCTGATAACGTCGGAACATTGTAATACATATATGTATATATTTCGCAAGGGTATTTCAAAGATTGACTTCCGTTTAATTTGTATTTACATCTTCCCCCGCCATTATTTTTAATTCGAAAGCAATCTTTTAATTAAGAGTGCACTTTGTGTTTTTCGAGCAAATTCTTAACGCCAAACGCCCACTTTTAATTAGCGAGTTTGCACTTCCTGCATTGCTGCTGCAACTGGCGGCGGAGGCGTCCATTTCGGCGTGAAATTCGAGTGAAGTCATTGCCCCAAATTCATGCCGCCTGCTGTGTGTGTGCTGAGTGTGCTCCTTTCGCCACCTCCTGCCCCTCTTCCCCTGAAGCCTGCATCGCCCTGCATCCCGCAATCCTTTTACCCCTCTCAACTCACCTCGTTTACAATTGGCACGGGCCCAGCTTTCGCCCAGGCGATGAATGCAAGGCACAGCAGGGAAATGACAGCTACAAAGTTGGGCCACATTTTCCGGATATTTCCTTCTGTTTTCCTTTCTGTGACTCCGCCTCTGCACTGCAGTTTGTTGTTTTTGGTTTTGGTTTTTATTTTTTGTTGCTTTGTCAGTGGCCCGTAAATCGTTTAATCTGATTTTGCCACTTTGTCAGTTGCAGTTAAAGAGAGGCTGGAGGAGGGGAAGAAGAGCGCGTGAGGATGAACTTTTGTCCGCTTTTATTTCCGTAAACTTTGGCGGCACGCGCTTCCGTTATTTTTGTCACTTCTCGCTCTCTTTCCGGCTAACTGTTGTTTGGCTCCGAAATACAACGGTAAAGTGAGCTATGGCCGCGGCTCTCGGGAATTTATACTCGCAGCTCCACGGTCTTCGGCTGCGACTTGGACTTCGGCTCTGGCTTCGGCTCTGTCATCGTGCGTCGTGCGTGACCCGCTCTCGTAACTCTTCGTTTTGTTATTATTGTGACCGCTGCTCTCTCACTATTGCGCTCTCTCTTTTGTTTGTGCACTTTCCATTAGAGACTATTGTGAATGGACAATGGGGTTTGTCGGTGCAGCCGCACTGCCGCCCACCGGGGCACAGTGGAATAGTGGATGCATCTTCTAGCTTAAAATAAGTTTTTAAAGTGAAAAGGACAATTTACCACCTTGAACTAATTTACTGGAGGTCTGGTGGTAACGGTTCTTAATTCGGATTTCGGAATAAAATCCGGCTCGAAGGACCAACATGTTTGTAGGGGGTTGATCTTTTCGAAATATAACCCACGTAGAAAAAGTTAAACAAAATTTAGAATGTAGTTAGACTCGATTCGAGTGCAAGTGAATTTCTTCAGAGCATGAAAGGGAATGACTACTAATTAATTAATAATAATTTAATAATTATTTTATTTTTATCGCATACAAAACTACGACATGATTTCTACATTATTTCAGTTGATATAATTTTTATTTTGTATTCCCTGATTCCCGTTTATCCCACTGTTCTTTTGAATAGAACTTCACTATTTCTCACCCCTTTTTCCTGCAACACCCATTGTCCCCAGAACTTATTGTTTTATGCGTGTGGCAAGCATTTCCATTGCGTGCCGGTGACACTTTACATTACGTTTTTCGCCCCCTCCCAAACTCGATTACTCGATTATTATGCTGGGGGCCCAATAATTAGGAGCGCTTTGTTGTCCGGCGCTGTAAATTTTGCCGACACTGTTGCTACGTGTAATATTGTAACTCGCTCGCCTTAATTACTTTTGCCAATTATCGTACTTTTCGAGGGTTTATTCTGGTTTCAGGCGGTTTTTGCTAAATGAACCAACTAAATTTCTGACATATTGTCCCCTGATCCACTTTGAGTCAGCCCCTGAGTGTGTTTTCCTGGAAAAACAATAATAATAATTGCACACTCTGCCTGCTCAGGAGATTGACACGCACAAGATGTGTTTGCACTTCGATTGTCTTTGCCAATTTCGCGAACTACTTGTATTTTGCATTAAAATGGAGCAATAACAGCAGACAGGCCGCCGCAAGCGCATGCGCGAAGGTTAACAAACAAACATCAGACATTTAAAAGCCGCTCAGCAATGACAAAACCGAAAGCGAATAATAATCATGTGATTAACATTGTCCAACGCTGGAGCTGAACTTGAACCGCAATCTCGAGACACCCAAAAAAAATCCAAGTAATAACAAGTACAACCTGCAAAACTAAAGAGTGCTGGTAGCTGGGCTATTTTATAGCTAAATTCGTCAAATAGTAGTTTTTTTTTTAATTTCGTTATAGGTCATAATTTCTTGCTTATGTCTGTTATGTCCTCGAGGCTCCTAGCTTGACATTCGGTGCCCGACCATGCTGCATTGGAATTTTTTAGAATACTGTGAGGTTGTTAGTTCTTTGATTTTTATAGATATATAACAATAAAATAAATTACGAACAATTTTATAGAGATTCATTATTTATAAATTGAATGACACTGATTATCACTATTTTATTTATTATTTAAAAGACCTTTACTTACCGATTAATCTAGCTTTTTTTAAAAACCCAAAAATAACCTGGCATCACTGTCACTACTAACACACTTTTTGAACTTCCTCAAGGTCAATGCCAATTAATCTCTTTATTTCTCTATTCCGCATTACAGTTTGTCAATCTGTCCGCCCACACGATGCCCGCCATGAGCCTGATCTGCAGCGAATTCGTCAAGTCGCTGCTCATCCCAGCGGACTCAGCCTCAAGGCATTCCTCGGCAACTGGAGGAGATGCCGCCTTGACCAACGGTGGTGGTGGTGCCATCAATGGCAATGGCCTGTCGCATGCGGATAGTGAGGATGACGAGGATGTGAATGTTGATGTAGTAGGGATCGACGACAGCGAGGTGACCCGGAAAACACTGCTGGAACAGAATGAAAAGCTGGAGGAACAGCCACCACGAGGAGATGCTGACCAGCAGGCCTTGGACAATAGATTAAAGGCTGTGGCAGCGCTGAGGACCAAGCTGAGGTTATGAATGTAATCAAATCGATTTAGTTGTTTTATTAAAAGCCTAATAAATTCTTCTATTTTTGTATAAGACAAGAAGTTGATAATACAAGTTGATAATATAAAACATAAAAGGTTATTTTATTTAAATGGGATGAATTATATTTTTTAAGATTATCATAAGAAGCTTTCTTACATTGAATATAATTCTTTCCCCTCGGAATAAATACACAAATTTTTGTTGTTCCTAAACTAATGACTTTGATTTTTATTTTCATAAAGTTTACAGTAGATAAATGATAATGGAATATTTATATTAATTTTAAAGGAAATGCCGGCGTGGTATTAAACCGGCATGCGACAGCACATTGTAGATTTCCATGCGTGGAATTTTCTCAGCCTGACGGTCGTAAACCTGAAGAAAAAAATATAGAAATTTAAAATAATATTTATAAAAGATTACTTAGCAAGTAAATTAAATTTTTCGGGTCATAGAATCCCTTTAAATTGTTTTAATTATTAGTTTAAGCTTTCTTAAAAAATGAAGTATACGCCCTGTCATCCCACTTAGAATTTTCTTACCTAATAATCTTCTGTCTTTCCTTAAGTTATTAAATATTATTAAACGCTATAAAATAAGCCCAACTCACCACCTCCTCGCCGGGTCCAAACCAACTGGATCTGGCCAAAGCATCCCTCACCCGCGGTTTCTTGTAGAAGGGATTCTGGAATTGCTGCGGCAAAGTCTGTTCCCAGGCGGCATTCTCCACCACGGCCACGTGCTGCAGGTTCCTCTGGGGCCTGGCTTCGATTATGGCCAAGAAAGACAGCAGGGCCAGCACCAAGAGAGCTGACCAGACGCTGAGACGACCGCGCAGGAGGCACCTTCGAAAAGAAGAAGATATCACGGCTCGTTGAGTTCGGCTGACTGACAGATTCCACTTGCTCGACTTAGGCTACATATTATTGCGGTGGCGATGATGATCATTACATAATTGTGGCGTGCATATAATATTACAAGTTTCCGCCTGTCACGCACACACACACACTGCGAGAGAGGCATTCCCCATTCCCGCACTTTTTCGATCCACGCATCCAGTCCACGCCTAAATCACCGCTTTTCACTCGCCACTCTCGGAGGCCTGGGACAACCCGTTGGCCAAGTCAGCTGACGCGGCTCTAAAGTGCGGATAGAGCTGGATCTTTAGAGGGTTTTATATATTACAGTGAAGCGTGGCGAAGTTTTAATTTGTTTATAATTTTAAGTAGAAATTTAATTGGTATATAACCTATTTTCATTCCAAAAAATATAGCTTAAGTTATTAAAAATTGCCTTTAGTTAGTAGACTATAATTTCTTTTTCTCAGGATATATATTTTCTTGAATCTATATTTTCCTAGCTTTTTTTCCAGCCAACACTGGCTAACTTTTCTACTTTTCTGCTTCAGCTAAAACTCGGTTGTCATGTGATTGCCATTTCCTAGATGTCGCACAGTGGGGTATTGGACCCGAAAAGTGGCGATTAATTCAAAAAACGATTTTTGCGTTTGATACCTTTGAATACATTTTTTTGTTAATACATAAAATTCTGCATTTAACCGTATATACATTTTTCTCCTTAGCCTAACAGAGGCTGAGGAATCGGTTGTCAAACTTGCATTATATTTTCGGTGTCTTTAAAAAAGTAATAAAAGTCCTTTTTTTTGAGCATTTTGAAAAATAAAATTGCTTCCTTAAACGAAAATATACGCCAAAACAGTTATGCAATCTCTAAGATAATGTATTTAACTATTTTTTAAATATTTTTTTAACATTATAACTTTCAATTTTATAAATAAAATTATTTCAAATACAAAAAATGTTCTAAAAATTCCACATTTTTAAACGTTAGGTAGACAAAAAGTAATGCGCCACGCGGTCCCATGCGATATTTTAAATGAGATGTTATTCCCTAGATATTCAGCTTAACCGCCTCATTCACACAATTTTGCACAAATTTGCACAAATTTGTTCAAATTCAATTTTAGTGGATATACTGATAGCGCGCACACTACTACGCGGGCGTTGCGATGCCAGCTGAGTTTCTAAAACTTGCCCAGATCAGTACTGGCGCCAATGAGACTTCTTCAACAAATAGCTACTCAATTAGTGAAGATTAAACAAACAATGATTTCCAAAAAAACCGAAATTAAATAAATAAATAACATCTTACGTAAAAATAAAATTATTTTTTTAAATTAATGGGTAAGACTAAAAATACCAAATGAAAATCAGTTTTTAGTTTTTTTTAGTATTTTTTCTGAACATTTTTCGAGTTTTTATAAAAATTAGTTGTTCAATGTCGATAAAATTTTTTAAGATTATTAAGTCATAAATAATACATAATTAAAAATGATTTTTTTTTTTAACTTGGTATTCTTAGTAGAAAATTTAATAAATTAAACTATTTTTTATATGGCAGCTATAAGATATAGTAGTCCGATTCTGATAAAATTTTTCCTTAAAATCTAGAATGTTTTGAAACTTCTTATGTAAAAATTTGGTTACAAAATTCTTAAAAACAAAAAAAAAATTCATACTAAAACAAATTTTGAAACATTAATTTAAATTTTAAAAATAAAAAAAAATAATTTAATTTAAAAACAAACAACTTTTTTTACTTAGTTCTGTCATGGCTAACAGAAAAAAAAAAGTCTCCATCCAAAATATGCCCACCTGATTTGATCGCCACTTTTCGGGTCCAATACCCCACTGTGTGTCGCGTGCGTCTGGGCCTCGAGGAAAACTCTGGTATTTTCCAGCGTCATGCGTCTCTTTGCCGGCGCACACGGCCCACTTCGGCCTGCATTACAAACAAAAAAAAAAAAAGAAAAGAAAAAAAGATCCCTGATCTTTGCTTTTAATTGGATAACCGGCAGTGACGACCACACTTGCCTCTGGTTTCTGGCCGCCGATGATGTAAGTTTTGGACTTGATATTGCCACTTGCGGCAGTCTCGCTGCCTCTGGATTTAAGTGAGTGTGTGTTTCGCCCTTCGGTTACCTGCTAACTCATGGTTTTGCCAATGGTTCATGGCACTTGCCGCAGTCTTGGCTTGATAATGAGATTTTTATACAGCCAAGGAGCTGGGAAAATTATGGTAGTGGATATGATGCAACAAAATGCAAATCTCTGGAGTGGAATGTGTGGAAACCAGTAAAGGTAAGTGAGAGGCTTTAGCTGAAGGATATTTAGTAAATATAGGAAAGGTTTCAATGAAAGAGATATATAGAGATTCTTGTAAAATTATTTATAGATCTGATTTTTAGGTTTTAATTGTGTTTTCTTTATTTGAAAGAGAAATATGATTTTGTCTTTAAAAGAAGAAGCCTTAAGATGTGCTCTGTTTATTGCCCTGTAAGAGTAATATATTTTTACTTTAAGTTAATTTATCCTTACTTTATTTAAAATTTAAATATTAAATAATTCCATAAGAATAAGGATGGTATTGTATTTTAGAATATATAAAAATCATTAAGCGAGGTACCAGGAATCATTTAAGCAGTAAATATTATTCTTCCTTTAAAGAAAAAAAACCTTCGCATTCTCCACAGCCTTATGATATAAAATGACCCGGATCTTGACTTATTTCATTCTGAATCCATTGAAGTAATTCCCACAAAGAAAGAACTCTTAAATTTTATAATAAAATCACCCGGAACTGCATTTTCCTCCTCCATAAACCAATTAAAGTCAAGACATCTTCTCCTTTGTGTATCATTTCTGGCATATTTTGTTGATATTTTGGTTCAGTGACCCAGCACCCACTGGGGGATATCCCATCCCCAAAAAAGAAGAAACCCCACCCAGTTGGTGTCCCGTGACTTGTTCGCTAGGCATCCCAATGGCCAAAGCGCGGCGGCGGCTATCATCTTATGCAATTCTGGCGTTTTGCGCATGCGCAGACGCCGCCGTCGAGAAATGTGTTGGCATTTTCAGGTTTTCGGGCTCCGGAGTCCGGGCTTTTCGCCTCAGCTACTTACTTGCAGCTCTCGGCGACCGAAACAGCGACTACACCGTGATTAGGTCAATGGAATCCAATTGGCGTCAACGGCGCGTCGCTGCAGTTTTCGCTTTTTTACAGACGGACGGACGGACAGGCGTACGTACATTCCGTAGCTTATATACATATATGTGGTGGCTATAGCATTCCCAATTTGGGTCATGTGGTTAATTGACAAAGATTGACGTATTGTGTATTATTGTTATTCTACAACAAGCCCACAAATTTGTTTACATTTTGCATGCCGGACAATGAGGAAATATGCCCGTTTGCGCATCTGTTACAATTTTTCTATTTCTTTTTTTATTTTATGGGTGCGTGGGATCAAAAAACTGGGTCTGGGAAATTAGGTTGAATCGCTACCGTTATGCAGGAACCTTGGTCATATATTAAGAGGGATGGGAGCCAGGGGAACTCTCTGCACTTAACGCTCATTACAAGTTTTAGCCGGCGAAGTGATCGTTAAATTTTTCGAAAGTGTGAACTTTTTTAAACCATTTCAAGGTTGCCATCGCCGAGGATGGTTTTTTTTTCCTTTACTTTTATGCACATTTCACTTCCCCATGAAGTTTTTAATTAAAAAGTTTGTTTTTACATTTTTATTATTGCATATAAATACTTTTTGAGGAATTAAAGGTGGTTACAGATGGTAATTAAATGGAATTTAATATGTTGTTTTAGGAGGGTGTATTTAAAGGGTTTTAGTGTGGCTTGTATTAGATAGAAGGGAACCTATATATATATACTTGTAAGTCCTAGGTATTACTTAAATTTGTATCATGTATTAAAAAATTATTATTAAAAAATGTTAAGTCCAATTACAATTTAAGAGGTTGTAATTGTATTCCTTTTTATATAGAAGTCATCACTAAGGTATGTATATTAAACATAAATACCCCTACTTTTTATATATAAATTTGACTTATATTAAATATTTTTATTATTTATTAATATTGTATTTTTTATGATTATATTGATCCGAATTCTTTTATGTAAACTTGCTTCAAAAATAATAAATTGTCTTGAATTAACCTGTTTAATATTACAAAAATATTAAGTTAGTAAGACATTAATTTTAATTACTAAATAAAAGCCGATACTTAAGCAGCATTTTTTAAATTATTACCTATTATTATTTATTATAATAAATAATTATTTATTACCTATTATTATTATTTACTATTTAATGACCAACTATTTTATAACAAAATTTCACACCGAATTATATTATTATTCAATTAAAGTCCAATTATAAATTGGCTGATATTTATTTGGTAAAATCGATGTCGGCCACGTAACTCCCCCTTGTCCGCCCATCGACACACCCTTACTACCACCCATGGTCAATATCCGATATGCGGATCATATTTATTAGCCAAATGGCGTAAGTGGCCAAAGCGAAAACTGGGCTAAAAGCCATTTGTTTTGGGTCTTCACTTGGGTTAATTGAAAATGCGGCACGGCATGACAATCGTAACAGTTTTTTTTCAGCGGTTGCATTATTGTTATTATTTTCATAAAGTTTATTGGGTCCGTCTGGTTTTCATAAACTTCAGCTTGCTTTTAGTTACGCTTTTTTCGGGGTTTTATTTATATTTTTTGGGCATTTTTGCGCATTGGTTAAAAAAACGTGACCGTTAATCCAAATTATGTGTTGAGTACAACCGTTGTGAGTATTTTTTCTTTTTTTCGATTTTATGCTTGTCAGTCAATGAATGTTTTTTGTTGTTATTGTTGTCGTCGACGATTTTGCGCTATTGTTGCTCTTGTGATAGGTCAAGTTGTTTATGGGCTTTTTCATTGTACGTGTCACCGTTTTTTTTTGTCACAGTTTTTCTTCACTTTTTGTGGGTGGCGACTACCGCAACGAATTTTTCAATATTTTTAAATTATGCGCTGTGGGATCATCGCATTTTACGGGGTTTTAAGTATTATGCAATGTTTTCACTGAATATTTTCTTGTGGGATCTTCTTTTGAGGAATGAAATAAAGCTTCATTTACAGAAGATTTATTTAAAATAAAATAAGTAAATTCTATTTTTACTACTTTTAAAATGTTAAGATTTTATTAAATTATTTAATGTTATTCGATACAATTCGGTCAGTTTAATACTTTTTGTTAACGAGTTTAACAATAATTTTCGGACTTTATTTTTAAGTATAAAAATATTTAAATAATAAATAAAATATTTAATAATTTTCTTTCCTCTTTAATTAGGTCTTTAATTTGCTAAAGAAATATTTTTAAAAAAGGTTCGCTTGTTATTTGTACGTTAAAAATTATAATTTTCAATACAACATATTTGTCATAAAAACATTTATAAGAATTTATAAATAATTTAAAAATTTAAATTCGATAAATAATATAAGTCCTTTTACTTATATTATTCTATGCATATTGTTTTAAATATTATATGAATTTTTCACTGAATTTTTTAACATTTTTTAATACAATTTTATTAAATAAACTCTTGTATCCACTTTAATTTCCTAACATCTTCTTTGCACTACATTGAAATATGTATAAAAAAATACCAATAAAACACAATCACTTCTTCTCACATTTATTATTATTTATTTAACTCACATTTTGTTTGATTAATAGAAACTGAATTAAGCGATTTGCGAAAACAATTGCGATTTTATTTACTCATTAAGGCTCAAACTGACAGTTGAGTTTCTTAAAAGTTTTTAAGCCGCCAGCAGTTGTGGAATTGAACGCGGCCAATTGGCAACTGAATTTAAGTTTAAGCTGAGTTTAAGCCAAGCGGCTGGAGACTGGCCGCAGCCGGAGATCGTATCGTATCGTGTTGGATGGCAGGTTTGGACACAGCTTGAAAGTTTTTAAAAACTAAAAAAAAGAGAAGCTAAACGAAAATGAAAAACAAAAAAGAAACTGAAAACGAAAACGAAAACGAAGACGAAAACTCAACGAAGCATGCGACAAAAAAGCTGAGTAAAGCTGGGGTTGAGGGATTCGCTTCTGGATTTTCAAGGCTTGTAATTATGTTTTGGGGAAAATAATTTAATTTATTATAACGGAAATTTCACATAAATATTGGAGTTTCTAGTGTACATTTTAGAGTTTATAAAGGTCTGAAAAAAATAATTTTTAAATGACAAATCAGTAAGGGGAATTATCTCCTTCTTTCTGCTCGTTTTTTATATATTTTTAATTGATTCAATTGATTAATTGATTGTGTCGGAAGGTGGATTTTGCTCGGCCAAAACTCCAAGGTCTAAATACACCAAGGTTTTCACTTACCTGGAATGGATAGAGAACATCGTTTTTTCTGGTTATTATAAAGAAACAAAGTTTAAGCTAAAACTTTTTATGATAAATATATATACAATATATATTCCTTCTCGAAGGAAATTTAATTAACAATTTTCTTAAAAATAAATAACTTTACTCTCCTCCCTTGAGGACAAAATTATCCACAAAGTCCTGGATCATGTCCTCCAAACGATTTCTGTACAATTCATCCTTGTTGAAGGCCTCCACACAGATTTCAATCCTGCGATTGCTGAAGAATTCACTGAAGCCATCCGCGGAGCTGGTCAGCTTCTTGGTGGACTCCTGGGGCAGGACCACCAAATGGCAGAAGAGACAGCTCTCGATGAGGCCAATGCTGCGGAACTCCACCACCGAATCGTAGAAGCTCTGCTCGGGCATAAAGCGAGCTATATCCAGATCGGCTCGCTTCAGGAACTCGGTCATGAAGCGATAATACTCCGCCAGCAGCTCCCGGAGATGCTCATCCCGGAACTGCTTCGATGTGGGTATGGTAAGGACTGTCAGGACATCCAGGGCAGGTGGAGCATAGCGAGCCAGCTGGAAGTCCACGAGGCGACACTGTAGAGGATTCTTGCCGTATTTGCCGTACTGGAACATTATGTTATTGGCCCACAGATCGCCGTGGAGCAGGGTATTCTGATACTTATCCGAGGTCTTGACAGCCTCGAATATAAAGGACATCCTCTCGGTGAAGTGCTCCAGGATATAGTCCAACTTGGATTGATATTTGGGCATCAGCTTGACGAACTCCTTGAGCACCAGGCAGGCATTCTGGAAGTTGACCATCCGCAGGTGATCGGCACCCACGTCGCAGGGATAGGAATTCTCCACCACCGATTTGGGCTGGGATTCGGTCAGTTTCCTTCCCGATCTCTGCTCCTGGATGATGGAGCCCGCATGCAGGGCGGCCAGGGTCTTTAGGCAGCAGTGGAGCTGCTCGTACGAGAGCAGGCCATCGCGACTCGCTCCCATGCGGTATCCCTGATCGGCGAGGTTCTCGAAAACGAGGAGATTCTTGTCCGCATAATAGCAGTTGGGGGCCACCGCGGCGCAGGCCTTGTGCAGGTCGGGCAGGACGTTCTGGTAGACAGCGATCTCCTTCTGGAAGACCCCGAAGTCCTCCAGATACTCCATACGCGCCGCATTGCCCTCGGGCGCGGACTTGGAGAAGAAGGTCAGCTGGCGGGGTTCCTCCGAGTCGTGGAGCTTCAGGGTGACCTGCAGGTAGAAGTGACTCCCCAAATATCCAGCCGGGGCATCCGAGGTGGGCTTCAGCTGATAGCTAATGATATCGAACCCTGGGTCCGAGTAGGGAACATCCTGGTGCAAATACCGCTGGCACAGGCCGCGGATCTCGCTGCTGCTCAGTTCCAAGGCGGTGGCCATCTCGGAGACTACTGTTTGGAGTTCTCCCTGAGGGTTTGGCCTTATATATCCCCCCGAATCCAGACTGCTGTAAATTCTGCTCGAGATAAAGAGATGTTTCCCTTCAGATAGGGAGGTGTATAGTCTCGTGGCGGGGGGATTGGCACTTAAAAAGCGTTAGCCTAAAATCCCTCACAATATTTGCTTGGGGCCTAGACTGTGTGTTAAAATATTAAGGGTCAGCTCCTGGGGGTGTGTCAAATCAGGTGTTGAAAAGCTGATGAAAGCGAAAATAAAAAGTGTGAAATGGAAAAAGAAGTTCAAGGCCCCGTCTTGGGAAGCTCAAGAATCTGTGTAAAGTAAAATGAGTTTTGAAATAAAAGCAAATAACTGGACGAAGAGTATGATATTCGCCAATATTTTAGGAGATTTTTAGGCTCAGAATGTCTATAAAATATTAAAATATAAAAAAATTAAAAATTAGAAATATTAAAATATTAGACAAAGTGCATATAATGCGTTTTAAAATCGTTAGTGTACTCTACATCTTATTACAATTCAAGATATAATAAGTATACCTTTGTTTTGACTTTTTTAAATTTGAAATAATTAAATTCGGTTGATAATTAAGGAAGAAGAAGAAGAACTATCTTAAAACTAATATTCTTATCAAATTAAGCTAATATATACAGCAAAACCTCTTTTACAAGAGCATTTCTTAAGGAAAAGGATCTTATGATATTTGAAAAACATAGAAGATTAAATATAAAAGAAGGAAAATAAAGAAACATAATCTTGACAGAAATTATTTATTTTAAAGGATATTATCATCCACAATCGTTATAGTTTTGTTTCAGGTTAATTTAATTTTAATTTTATAGAACTTATTTAAGTTGGCCTTTAATAAAAGCTCACTTTATATTATATTAGTTATATTAGTTAGAATAGAAATTTTCTTCCACCATATAAGTTAAGTTTCCTCGTGTGTATCTACTAGTACTAGTTCTTCCACTTACTATCTCCTATACAGTGTACTATAACTACTACTGTACAGAGATTAAACGTGTTACGCAAATGCCGCTCGCACTTCCCAGTTGGCAACTAATTAGCCAGGATTTATGGCAGATATAACCTATGAAAGCCGAGTAAACGGTGTCTTGAGGCATTATTTTTATTTATTTGTGCGCAGCAAACAAAACCTAATGCCAGCCAAAGCTAATCCCTAGATAAATGTTGATTCAATTCCCGGACACTTGCGTGTTAGAAAAGTTTGGGAAAATCCGCAGCTGGCGACGGAGAGATGGATAACAATATTATTCAACTTAGTTTAGGTCATTAATAAGGGTCTCAAATAATACGAAATTAGTCACTAACTAAGCCCCGTAGTGGTCACATTCCAGCATGAGATTCGGAAGGATTATAGAGGAGTATCTGGAGAACTCCACGTTGCATGGAGCCAGGTTTATAGTGGACAAGGATGCCAGTTGGATAGAGCGGATATTCTGGATCATCTGTCTGGTGGTCTCCTGGTATGCCTCCTGGCTGCTCATCAAGGCTTCTTTAAGTGAGATTTTTACCTTTATGGATTATGGATATAAGATTGGTAAAGTTAATATTTACCTTTGAGGTGCCTTTGAGAATAATGCCATTAGCTTTGTGGTGGAGAGCTCGTATCGTGATTGGAATACAAATTTTCCAGCCATTATTGTTTGTGAATCGAAGAACATGGATCGGATTCAAGAGGTAGCGGAACAGTAAGTTGAGAAATTAAATTTTCAATGAGCAAATATATATTTTTCTCCTTTAGATTATGGGGCGCCGATCATGACTTCACCTTGGAGGAGGTCCTCAGCGAGATTGCCTTCTTCCGTGGCGAGTCCTATCACACGGTCCACGAGTGCAGCGGCGAGGAGGTCACCGCCTCCTGCTTCTACTCCAACTTCTCCTACTACGCCGAGCTGGTCAGGAGCAGCTGTGTGGACTCCATCAGCAATTGCGAGTGGAATAATCAGCCTTTTGAGTGCTGCAAGTACTTTCATCGCATGGAAACGGAGCTGGGAATTTGCTATGCCATTAACTCCCTGCAAGCGGGGTGGGTTTTTAATTAAAATAATATAAAAATTATAATTCATTTTTGTATTTAATATTTTGTATTTAATTTATAATTTTTTCTCTTTTTTAGGAGTAGCAAGGCCCCCAAATTGAATATGTACTCGAATAGGGATAGTGGACCGGGTGCTTTGAGAATGGAATTGCATACGGAGGCTACGGTAAATATAATTAATTTAATATAAAAAATAATAGAATAAAATAAATAATATAAATACAATATAATAATTATCAAATTGATACTAATAGAGACGCACAAAGTACAAATTTATGGGCTGAAAAAAGCTAGAAACCTACAACCTAAAAGTGTGCTCTGCATTTTTTCAAAAGCTCTTAAAAGTATTTAAAAAATTGAGAAGTCTGTATTTAATATTATTTTTACAGATTTTATATTAATAAAATTAAGGGCTAATAGTTCTAATCAAGTAAAATGAGATTCGGTAATATTTTATAGTCATTTAATCATTTTTCTTACAAACAGGTCTTTATATTGGGCACCGAAGAAGTACCCACATTGGTCACACCCAAAACGGATTTTCTGGTAGTAGGACCCTACATATCCTTTGTGTAAGAACTATGTATATATACAACAAAAATTCTAAATCTTTTTAAAATAAAATTCAATAAATATTTCAGAAGATACATCTCCAAGCGTGACATTGAGAACGACGAGGAGATCCGCCAGACGAGTGTTCATCAGCGGAACTGCCGCTTTGCGGATGAGAACATCCTGGATGTGCACAGTCACTACAGCTACAGTGCCTGCACCGTTCAGTGTCGCAAGGATCGTCAGATGGAGCTGTGCAACTGCTCCAGTCACCTATCCCCCAACTCCCCCGACTGGCAGCTCTGCAACATGGATGGCCTGGAGTGTCTGAATCGGAACTACGAGGATCTATCGGTGATCATTGCCAAATGGTCCAAGCGTCGCGGTCGCAAGGGTCTCGTCTGCGACTGTCTGCCTTCCTGCACGGAAGTGGACATCACCACGGTCTATGACAGCAAGGACAATATGGCGGGACAGCAGAATCCTGTCTCCAGGGTCGAAGTGGGTCTTATAGAGCTGCCCACGGAGAGATATAAAAGGAATTTGGTGCGCGGCAAATTGGATCTTGTGGGTGAGATATTAATAGCTAAACAAATATTAAATTATTGATAAAAAATTATTTATTTACCTACTTATTTACCTATTTTTATTTGCTTACATTTAGTGTCCATTGGCGGCACCACCGGTCTTTTTGTGGGTGCCAGTCTGCTCAGCTTTGTGGAAATCTTCTACTACATCACCATTCGTCCTTATAGCACTTATATCCACGAGAAGAATCGATTAAAGCACTTAATGTTACCCAAGAGATTTTATTAAGTAAAATATATTCAAAGAAATATGTTCAAAATAATTCAGTGAAAGAAAACCTTTATAAATAAATTGGTTTTCATAATTTTTGTTAGAAATACAATACTTAAGGAAAAAGTATAGCTTATCTATGACAAATGATCTCAACTTAACTAGAGTTTTTACCAATAAGAAACTTAAAGATCAATTTTTTAGCAATTCAAATATAAATATGAATATAATTACAAGTAAGAAAGTACAAGTAAAATAAGGACAAAAATCACTAGTGAAAAACTCACTGGTGAAAAAATCGCTATAAATACATATAATCTAAAACTGTGAAAAATTCAAGAAAAAGGTATAAAAAATAAATTTTAAATCTTATTTATAGTATTATTACATATTTTTAAAATTTTTGAACCTTTATAGACACCGTAATAGACTAATTTACATTCGCTAACCCCTCAAAGTAATCCCTTTTCGTTGTTTTTCTATCACCAGTCAATGTTATAACATCTAGCTCTATCTGAAAATACTTGCAAGATCATTGAAAGAAAGTGATTCAAGTATATTCTGCGCCCTATTTCCCGATTGACATTTCTCAGTGCCCCATATTGTATCATGTGAATCGCTTCGTTACATCTTTAAGTCTTATCGCTCAGATATGTGTAGATTAGTTACAATTCAGATGAACAGCTGTGTTCGTTCGCTTTAAAGATTGGAAAATAAAAAGTGAGCGAAATTCTATTTTTGCTCAGTTGTGCACGGCCAACAGTGGAGGCCGCGGCTGCAGTGAAAAACTGAGTGACTGAGTGAAAAACGCCGGAAAATTTGCTTTCTTCTTTCACAAGAGAGAGAGAGAGAAATAAGTGAGATCGTACGTATACGTAATATGCCGCCCACATTACGTATACGCAACATGCTGCTCAGCCGCAACGAGTGCGAGAAAATATTGGAAAATGCGAAAAGGGGAGCGGAAAAAGCCAAACTTATCGACTATCGTGTGGATAGGGATCTTGGCGCCATCGGCTATCTAGGGGATTACTATGCACTGACTCTGAGATACTGCGATGTAAGTATGTTTCTACATTGTTGACTTGGAAAAAGTATATCCCATAGATACAAAGTTGGCCTCCATAAAACGATAGCGAATGATGAGAAAGTGTGTCTTTAATAAATGATAGTGGGGGATTAGTAACTCTTTCTGGGCATAATTAATTATGGAATTTAATTATTAAATTGAATTAATGGTATTTAATATTTTAGTTGGTTCTACTTTTATTTAAAAATACTTTTTAAGGCTTTGATAAATTTAACGAATTTGATTAATAATTGTTTTTAATAAAACAAATCGTAAGCGCGCCTTTTAAAGGAATTTAATATGATCTACTTTCATTGAGAAATATTTTTAAAGTTTAGGTAAATTAAGGAAATACATAAAATATATTTTTGTTCAATTAAAAAAGAGCGTAAACGTACCTCTTAAGGGAATTAATAATTTAATTTGCTTAACTTTCATTTAAAAGTATTTTTAGATAAATAAGAATAAGATAAGAAATACTTCAAATATAATTTTGTTTAATAAAATAAAGCGTAAGCGTGCCTCTTAATTGAATTTAACCATTTAATTTGCTCTAATTTTATTCAAAAATATTTTTAAGGGCTTAGAAAAAAAAAATATATATCTTGAACACAATTTTTTTTTATAAAATAAAGCGTAAGGTATTTAAGTAAAGTGTTAAGTAAAATTAAATTAATATGAATAAATAAATGCAATAAGAAGTGTGAATTTATTTATTATATTAAATTAAATGGTTTCACAGATAAACACAATAAATTCCTTATCAATTAATTCTACCTAAGTCTTAAGTGTTTTGTACTATTATGTGACAAATCATTCATCAAAAACCTGTCGACTGATTAATTTGTGAGGTCAACAGAGAGATAACCCTTTGAGGCGCCATGTAGGAAGTAACTTACATTTAATACAAAAAATACTTAAATATACATAATAAAATACAAGAAAATATAAATTTGCTTGCCTACTTTTAGGATAAAGAAAAAATCCCAAAAGAGGTTAAACTATTTGTAAAAGCCCTGCCCCAACAAAGTGCTGAGCTGGCCAAGGAAGCTATTTTCGAAAAGGAGGCTTGGCTTTACGAGACTCTCCTGAAGGATATGCAGAAATATTGTGAGTATTTTTAATGAATATAAAAACAGAAGTTAATTAATAATAAAACCCTTCCAAAAGCCTCTACAAAATGGAGTGCCGACTGCTATTTCACTCGCTCTGATTTATTGGTCCTGGAGGACATCAAACTACAAGGCTACAGAGCTTCAGAGACCAACGAATTAAGCGAGGATAATATGCAGCAATTAATAAAGTCAATGGCTGCCTTTCATGCCGCTAGTTTGGTTTACGAACACAAAACCCAGAGAAATATAGGCGATTCCTATGCCGATCATTTGCTGGAGATCACCGTGGCCTCGGAGATAGCCTGGTTCACCACAGGACTCGCGGCTGTCCTGGCAGCAGTTCGGAGTCTTCCCCAATATCAGAGCCAAAGGGAACTCAATTTTATTGATACCAAACTTCTTGGGATAATGGAGGAAATCTACGAGCAGGCGGCTCCTTCCAAGAAATACAAGAATGTCCTCTGTCACCGGGATCTATGGTCGGGTAATATATTTTTTCCAACCGATACATCGAAAGCTGCTCTGCTAATCGACTTCCAGACCTGTCGCTACACTCCACCAGCCTCGGACCTGAACTTTAGTCTTTACATAAATCTCAGTTCAAAGAATAGAAAGAGTTTAGAGAGCAAATGCATTGATTTGTATCACAGTTTTTTGGTGAAAAATCTAGCTGATTTTGAGCTTAAGAAATTGGAGATAACCCAGAGAGAACTCCTTGAATCCTACGAAGACTATCGTTTATTTGGCGTGGTCTACAGGGCCGTGGCTGCCACAATTGTCAAGGTCCCGCCGGAATTCGTGACGAATGAGTTTAAGTATGTGGATCGCAGCAAGGTGATCCTAAGTCATATGGAAAAGGATCAAGAGTTCAGGACTTATATGGAGGAGTGTTGTGTGGATGTCATGGAAATGGCCTTGGCCAGGGGAAGCATGTGAGAGAATCTGACGATAAGGACGGGGTTTCATGAGCTGGTCATAAGATAAGAATTGTAAATAATAAAAAAAAAATATTTTTTAATGTGAGCGAAGCCCAAATACTCTATTATTTGTGGGGAAAAGATTAGAAAAAATATATAAAATTATATTTAAATATTAAGAGTTCAAATATGTAGAATTTAAATATTAAATTACCTGAGGAAAACAATATTTAAACATTAAACAAAAGAAATTAAAATTTAATTGTGCAAAAATCAAAGTTTTGAAAGTAAAATGGTTACAGATACCGCTGTTATTCCTATTTAATAATTCTAAATTTAATATAATAGTATAATGAGTACATTAAATATTTTTAATATTATTATATAAATATTAATATAATTATTAAATTAAAAACTTATTTAAGTATTTTTATTTGATAATAAGATGTACCAGCTTATATACCCCAAAAATCCGTAGAGTATCTCTCCTCAGTATAACTCTTGGAGCCCATTGAAAATGAAAACAGTTCCCAGCTAAATCTCGAGCTGTTCCATCGTGATTGTTGGAGTAGATTTATAAAAATTTATAGATTGTTATAGATTTCATATACACGAAAAATGAGTAACGACGACTACAAGCCCGTGCTGACGCGTAAGAATCGCATGGAACTGTTTACTTTGGACGAGTGTAAAGAGATTTTGTTGAATTTATTGACCGATAAGAAGCAGCGGGGAGTCTTAAATCGTTTTGAAATAGTGCCGGCCTCGGAGCACGTCGGTTTCCTGGGTGAATACTTTCACCTGAATCTCACCTATCAGCTGGAGAATCAGAAAAATGAACAAACCACCCGACTGTTTGTCAAGTCGGTGATCTTTCAGAATGCCAATATGGAGTTCTTTATGGAGAAGATGGGCTTTATCAAAAAGGAGAGTAAGCTGTATGAACTGCTGCTCAACGAGCTCAAGAAGTTTTGTATGTGTTACTATCTAATAATAATAAATTAATATTAAATAGGAAATATTTATAGCGCCCCATGTGTGGTGCGCCAAGTGCTATTTCACCCGCGATGACCTGTTTGTGATGCAAAATGTGGAGGATTTTGGCTATGTGGCCTTGCCAACGGGAACTCGTTTCCTCAGCGAGGATCAGTTGAATCCTATATTGAAGACCTTGGCTACCCTCCATGCGAGCAGTATTGCCTATGAAAAGGAGCAGGGCAAAACCATTGGCGTGGAGTTGAGAGAGTGGCTGAAGGAAATGTCTGTGGATCCGGATGTTGAGTGGTACACCACGGGTTTGAGGGTGAGTTTTGGTTAGAAACTATTGAAAATATCAATGATATTAGAGATTGTATATCGAAGATTGTATATCGATGATTGTATATCGAAGACTGTCCATCGAAGATTGTATATCGAAGATTATATATTAAATATTGAATATCAAAGATTGTATATCGAAGATTGAATATCGGAGATTTTAAATCGCAGATTGTACATCGAAGATTTTACATTGAAGATTGTAAATCGAAGATCGTATATCAAAAATTGTAAATCGATGATTGTATATCGAAGATTTTAAATCGAAGATTTTAAATCGAAGATTGTATATCGAAGATTTTACATCGAAAATTTTGTATATCGAAGATTTCACATCGAAGATTGTTTATCGAAGATTGTATTTCGGAGATTTTAAATCCATGATTTTACATCGAAGATTTTACACCGAAAATTGTAAATCGAAGATTGTATATCGAAGATTGTACATCGAAGATTGTATATTAAAGATTGTTTATCAAAGACTGTATATCGAAGATTGGATATTAAAGAATATAAATCGAGCAATTTATATTGAAGATTGTACATCGAAGATTATATATCGGAGATTGTACATCGAATATTGTATATCGAAGATTGTATATCGCTGTAATATTTGAATGATAAATCGTAGCTTTTCAGGTGATTATTTTTATTTATATTTCGCGGAAAGAAAGTACTTTATGCCATTAACCAGAATGCCGAAAGTCGATGTAGCTATCGATTTTTTATTAGTGGCAAATAGTTTTGTTTATCGATTCTTTCCTATACTATTTATGCGTTAATCGATATATCTCGATATACAACCAACAATTCAATTTTACCAAGAAGAAAATCCGCAATAATAATAACTATTTCATTAAAAATTAATTTGTTTATCAGGCCGTCCTGGCAGTAGCCGCCACCCATCCCGATGTCCGCGATAATGCCAAAGCTCAGGAATATATAGCCAATGACCTACCTCGATGTCTAGACAACGTGTACTATATGGTTAACCCCTCGCCACTGCATCGTAATGTATTTGTTCATCGCGATGCCTGGGGAGCGAATGTCTTCTATCACAAGGAGCAGCCGCAGGAGAAGAGATCCCTCCTGGTCGACTTCCAACTGTGTCGCTATGCCCCACCTGCCATGGACTTTCACCTGGTCAGCTACCTCAACCTAGAGCCCAGCAATCGCAAGAAAATGATGGGTAACCTGATCAAAACCTATTACAACACTCTGGCTGAGGAACTCCGGGAAATGGGCATCGATGCCAATGAGGAGCAACTCAGCCTGGAGGAATTTGAGCAATCCCTCAGGGATTTCGCTTTATTCGGAGTGACCTACAACTGCATAGCGGCCACTATCCTGCGATTGCCCGATAATTACCTGAAAAACTTGAAGGATGAGCAACCGGCGGACTTTCATCGCTTCTGCAATGTGGATCGCACCGAGGATGTGCTACGCCTGATGAAGGATCATCCAGATTTTCGCGATTATATGTACGAGTGTGTGGGAGATTTGCTGGAACTGACATATAATAAAAAATAAACTGATTAAACGGCATTGTCGAGCCCACTATCTCGCTGTTCGCCTGGTAACACTCGGTTTTTTATCAGTCATTGGGGCTGGGACTCTCTCTTTATTTACCCAACTCCACTGAAGAGCGTGCCTGGGATTATCTTATCGGTGAAAGTTGATAATGTTTGAGGGTTACTTTTATTTAACTTTTTGTTTGGGTATATTGAACTAAAGGAAGTTGTTTTGCTTTAAATAATTTGTAGATTTCTTTTGTCTGAGCACGAATATATAATATAGGAAATAGTTGGTTTTATTGTCTAAACACGAATTTAGAACCATTACCACAGGTTTTTGAGTTTTAAGGACAGCTTTATTAAAAGAAATCTGGAAATAATTTTGTAAAATATAAATTTAAAAAAAATCTAGGGCATGTTAAGTGCCTATCATCACAAAAGTTAACATATCCATAAAGATAAAAACTCTGAAGCATCTTCTTCTAAGTATAATCTTTTACATATCTCTCAAGCAGCTTCTCCCAGACGCCTTATAAACGATATCTTTTCCACGTCTGCTTTTAATTAGATTTTTAAAGTCCATCAGTTAACATCTGTATAATCTTCTCTCATGGATCTACTCAGTTTAGAGGAATGTCTGCTGATAGCCCAAAAAACTCTACCAGAAAGTGATAAATCCAACCTGGTGATCCTAAAGTCCGAGCTAGATGCAGGTTCCAATGATCTAATGGGCTACATGGGAGAGTATTACAAGTTTCGCCTGGCAGTTGAGGATACTTTAAAGAGAGTAAAATACAACCTAGAATATTTTATCAAGAGTTTGCCACGCAAAAATGAACCCCAGAGAGAGGAGTGCGAACGCAAAGGAGTGTTCCTCAAAGAGTCGGCCCTCTATACCCAGATACTGCCCAATGTACAGAAATATGGTAAGAAATAATTGTAAATAATTTAATTTTAAGCACTAAAATTAATTTAAATATTTTTTGTAGCCACTAGGAAGCTCTTTCCCAAGTGTTTTTACAGTCGAAATGATATTCTAGTGCTGGAAGATTTAACACTGAATTATAGACACCTCAAGGCCTCTGAGAGTTATACCTTAGACCATTATAAATTGGTATTGGAACACCTGGCGGAACTACATGCCTCTAGCATAGCTTGGGAGGAAAAGGAGCAAGTAAATATAGATAAGAGTTACAAGGATGTGTTGATTGAATTACATTTGAGTGCGGATAATTCCTGGTACGTGACAGGACTTAAGGTGGGCTTCACTTCTTCTATAATATCTATCTTATATTTATATAATTTATATTTTTCGTAGGCCATTGTTTTCCTGGCAGCCCGTCATCCCAAATACCAAAACAAAAAAGCCCAGAGTTTTATCCAAAATAAACTCTACAATTTGCTTACCAAGGCAGAGGAATTTGTGGCTCCTTCGAAGACCATAAGGAATGTCCTTTGCCATCGCGATACCTGGGATAGGAATATATTTTTTCATTTCGATAAGGACACCTCCTTACTGCCCAATGCCTGCTGCATTGTGGATTTCCAACTGACCAAGTATTGTTCTCCCATACTAGATGTTTTATTTCTACTTTATATAGTGGCCCCTGCAAAAGTTAGAGAGGAAATCTATGAAGAATGTCTGGAACACTATTACCAGGCCGTGGAATCTCAGTTAATTAGATTGGATTTGGATACCAATATTATAACCCGAGAGAACTTCCTCGAAGAGTGCAGAAGAACCAGACTGGCCGCCCTAATTATTTGGGCTTTGACAGAACCTCAGACCAAAATGTCGGCCAGTGTCTCGAATAGTTTAAGATCTGCAGAACCTGAGAAATTCGACTATTATCTCAACTGTGATCGCAGTGAGCTGTTACTAAGGGTAATGGAGATACAACCCGGCTACGAGGAGACTGTAATGTTACCTATCAGAGAGCTGGTGGATTATCTCATGGAGAATGAGGATTTATAGCCCTAAAAAAAAGGTTCTAGAGATTAATCCTTATCAGTTATTAAATACTTGAATTTTCTTTTGGAAAATTGCTTTTTATTTTGGAACCTATAATTGTAGAGAGCAAGGCCTAGCTAGAATTACATAAATACTTTTTTTTAGGTAAATTTCGACAATCAATTCTCGATAGCTAGCTAGAAAATGTCAGGCAAAAGTGGCTCGAAGCTGGATCTGCGTAGGAATCAAAGAGCTGGCCCGCTAATCAGTCCAGCAGTCCTCGTCGTCCTCCTCGTCAAAGTCACGCACATTGAAGTCCTCGTGGAACAGGTCCTCGCCCTCATCCTCCGAGGACTCCGACTGTCATCTGTGGTGCCCGTTGATGCGCTGTGGCAGACTGACCACATCCACGCCCTTGGGTGGCCTGGGTATCCGTATGCTGGTCGAGGGCCCAGCCAAGTTCGAGGTGGATCCCGACGCGGATCCCCCGTTCGTTTTCCCCGACACACTGGGTATCAGTTGGGCATTCATTATCGTTGTGTGCTCGAAGCAATTGCAGCAGTATTTATCGCAACGAATCACCAGTATAAGTCCGGCCATCAGCCAGATGAGCAGCCCCGGCCAGGAGTGAACGGCACAGCCGCTGAATAGGATGACGCCCAGCAGCAAGGACATCCCACAGAGGATGGGACTCACGTTGATCACGCTTCCTGTATATTTTGGTATAAAGCCCATCATAAAGGCCACAATGAGGACTCCTATGCCCCCGGTCAAGGCGGCCGGTGCCCAGTGCATCATCAGTCCAGCGACGCAGAGAGCAATGCCCAAGGCGATGACCACCAAAGCGAAGATGGTCACCCGCCACGAGCTGACCGTGGGCACTCGCACGCTGCGCTCCAAAGGACCTGCTGTAGTTACCTGTAAGAAAAGGATATTTAGCATATTCTAAAGTTTGATTTTTTAGAGATTTTTACCTTGATCTTCTCGCGATACTCATCCACAATAGCATCTATGTCCGTGGAGGTGTCCGAATCGCTTTTGTCAAACTTGTCCGGGTACTCAAAGTCGGAGGGCTGAGTGGAAATATATTTTAGAGAATTAATTAACTAAAATAATAACAAGTGGGAAAGCTACAGTCGAGTGTGACTGACTGTGAGATATCCGGTACCCAAAGCATTGTGGGTTAAATTAAATTAGACACCCGGAAAGTATTCCTGAGCAGTGCGATAGAGCGAGAGGGTGACTATTGATCTCTTGTTTTGACTCAATGCTATGGAACCCTTTTCGAGTGTCTGAGTTATTAGCTTTTGAGAGAGAGAGAAGAAGAATAAGCAAACACAGAAACTTTATTGTTTAATAACTTCCATGTTTACTATCCGATTTTACTCAAATTTTCAGAACACGTCCTCGAATGCCTACTTATTTATTATATATATTTACTTTAAGCCGGAAATCACGACTATAGCTTATATACCGTTTTTTATGATTTTCGGGGGCGGAAGTGGGCATGGGCAAATTTTAAAACATACTTAATCTGCGTGCAATAGATTCCAATGTTGTCACAAAATTTGGTAGCTCTAGCTCTTATAGTCTCTGAGATCTGTTGTTTCACACGGACGGATGGACAGACGGACATGGCTAAATCGACTCGTCTGGTGATGCTGATCAAGAATATATATACTCGTACTTTATGGGGTCGGAGATGCCTCCTTCCGCCTGTTACATACATTCTCGGTTGGCACTAACTAATAATACCCATGTACCCTATGGGTACCGGGTATAAAAATTAAATATATTTTAAATAATTAATTAATTAAATAATAATAATTATTTAAAACCCCTACCGGTGGCTCTCCGTCTGAGAGTATGGTAGACTCCACATCCCTGCCCTCTCTTTGCGGACACGGCGACGTGGGCTCGCCCAGCAGCAGCCACTCCTTCTCCAGCTCCTGCTTGTTCCTGGGCTTCGTCTTGGGCTTCTTCAACCCCGAGTGCTTGGGCAAACCTATATTCCAGAGACTCCTCTTCAACCGACTCGAACTGGAGGTGGCTGCACTGCTGCAGCTGCTGCTCTTGGCTATGGGAGCTGTGGACAGGCGACTGTACGACAGTGAGGACTCGCTACTCGGAGCCATGAACTTGGGTCGGTAGGGAGTGTAGAGGAGATAGAAAGCCCTCAGGAACACCCCGCCCATGTGGCCAGCGGCCAGGGTATAACTCAAGTGCTGCAGGGGACAGGCAAAGGCCAGCATGGCACACATGCTCCCGGCTATGAACACGGCCAGCACGGGATTGCCGCTCTCCGAGCTCTCATAACTGATTTGCTTGGAGAGAATCCGCCACTCCGAGGTGGCCAGGCGCACCACAATCCCGTACAGCTCCGGGAAGAGCTCCAAAAATGCCGCCGAGCTGGTCAGGAGCAGCATGCAAGCCGAGGCGGGAACTAGCTTATGGAAGCCACTCTCATCGAGGATGTTGAACAAGGGTACGGCCACGTACTCCTCGTGGGTTCTACGGGGTTTATTAAATAGTTTAATAGTTATCAAATATCTTTAACATTAATTTTTCACTCACTTAAAGTGCACGACTGTGGAAAGACAAATGGCTGTCAGGAGTAGGGAAACGCTGACAAATCCGGTGATTAGGGTGACGGTGAACCTGCCACTCCGATGCTGTTGCGGCCAGTCGCTGGGGAAGGAGTAGGCGAGCAGGCCGGCGGCCAGGAAGACCTGCGAGGGAGTGAATGGATGGATGGATATAGCCAGTTATTACCCAGATAATGCCGCTAATAACAGCTAAGCTAATAACAGACGTTGTTCGCCTGTGGTCTTTGTATTTGTCCTCGTTACTAAATGGTTTTGTGATCTTTTTGAGGGGATATAGTTTGGATCTAGCTTAAGGTATTATTATTAAATAAATATTATATTTAACCATTATAATAATTATTATTTAATAAATATAATTTAATATTTAAATTAATATATTATATTTATTTAATAATATTTGCCAATATAAAATATTAATTTTAATATTATAATGTATTTACTATAATAAATATATTTTAAAGGAAGGTTTTCTTCAGGGAAATGTTTAAATTAAAATCTTTATTCTATGGTGATACTTTTGGATCCAAATTAAGGCTAAGTAGGCCTGACAATCAAATTAATGATTAATGTTTATAAAGAGAATATTTTTCCTTAATAATATTTACCATAAAAAGCATACAAAATAAATTGTGAATCTCCTATATAACCTGTTCATAAAGCTGTCTTAGTAACAATTTTATTGAGCTTCCTCTTTAAGGGTATTCCCCTACTAAGCAGTCAAAATGAAAGCAAATATTTTCCTATAATAATTATCAATGTTAATATTTATCATAAATCCCAATAAAAAGAATAGAAAATTACTCTCTTTTATTATAATAATTATTAATGTTAATATTTATCATAAAGCCCAAAAAGACAATAGAAAATCACACTGCTAGGGTAACTCTCCCGTAAAACTTTCTTAATAATAATCATTTCTAGGGACTCTCTTAAGGGGTATTCCCCTAATCGACCCTGCCCGAAGACTCAACCTTTTCCTCCCAGTTTTTGCTGTCTGACTGCTGACTTTTCCTCCGTGGAATGCCGGTGAAAAAAAGGGGGCAAAAAAACAAAACCAAACCCGCCAGAACGTGTCATAATCAAAAGCCCGTATCCTGTGGCTCCAGCTGGGGTCACGCAATTGTTCCCAGTCACGGCAGCGAAAATCGATACGAACCAGAGAGGCAAGTAGAAAAATAACAAAAACATAAAATAAAATAAAGGGGAAGCCCACGAAAAAAAAAAACAAAACTCAGACTGGCACACAGTGCACTGACCCAATAACGAAGTTGAGGATGAGGCGGCTTAAAAGCTGGCGATGTCGCCTACTTACACTGCTGATGCCATCCGGCTGGAAGGAGTGCTCCGACGACCAGGCCACCAGATCGCCTCGCCACCATCCAACGGCGCTGAGAATGGCGTTCAGGCCAAACATGCCAAGTGTCAGGATGAGGCTGAAGGCCCTCGAGTGCTGTGAATAAGTTAATGCAGTGAGTGAGAGGGAGAAAAGGAACCTCGATGATGTTAAAACCTCCAGACCCACCTCCAGGCCCAGCATGAACATCCCGGTGACTAGGAAGACAGCGGAGACGCCGAGCACATCCGGCCAGGGCTCGTTCGTGGGTGCATTGCGGCCTGAAAGTAGGCAGCATTCATATTTTAATTTTCACAGCCACAGTTCGTGACGAAATATGGGGCACACTGTGGCATAAATTAAGAGGTGAGTGGAAAATTGTGTTATAGGGAAATGTACTTGCTGGGAAAGTAAACAAAAAAAAATAGTGAGAGTTTATTCTGATACATTTATTTTAAGCTTGAAGTAATTCTACATTTAATTTGGTTATTTTCCTTACTTTACTAGGTATTTATTTAATTATTGTGGCATAAATTAAGAGGTGAGTCGGAAATTGTGTTAAAGGGAAATGTGTTTGCAAGGAAAATAAACAAAGATAATATTGATAATTTTTTTTTATAAATTTATTTAAAGTTGAAACAAATGCTACCTTTAATTTGATTATTTTCCTTACTTAGGAATTACTTTTTTAATAATAAAGTAACCTTACAACTCACCCAATATGAGTATCCTGGCCAATCCCCCCGTCATGGCATCCAGACAGGCACTCAGGGTCCTGGCCAAGGCAGCACAGGCACACATGGCGGCCAAGGCATCCAGCCAGATGGCCAAAAAAAGGCAGCCAAAGTCAAACTTGTTTGTGGCCCTCACATAAGGCATTTGCAGGCTGCGTAAACTGGTCTTGCATCTGGCTAAAATATTAAAATATTAATTAAATATAAAATATAATTAATTAAATAATATAAAAAGGCCCCTACCTGCCATAGTGCCATAGATGGTGGCCAGCAGAACAGCAAAGAGCAAACTCGGAGCCGAGGCCTCATTGTAGACAATCAGATAGGAGATTACCGAGGTTCCCAGGGCCAGGCGGGCGCCACTCCCACTGCAGAGCACATCCAGCAGGCTGGAAAGGACGAAATAAATCGGGAAAATTAAAATAAATTGCCTGGCAGACTCTCTGCTAATGAATACGAAGTTGTGCAAATTAGGAGGCGACCTCAGCTTAAGTTTTGTAGTAGAAATAAATGTTTGGCGGTTAGAACAGAAAAGTGGTTTTACTTTTTCAACTTGGGGCCAGTTTTAATGAGGTTTTTATTTGGGGTTTAATTAGGGGTTTTACTTAGATTTTAAACCAAAAATATTACATCATTTTAAGTTTGAACACGGGTCAGCTGTTAAAGTCCTGGCATTTGGCTTATTAAAGTGTTTTTAATTATATTTAAACCCCATTTTAAGGGGTGTAAAATGTCAAAACATGCTAGACCAAAGTGCCCTTTGAAACAAGAAGGTTCTTAAGCTTAAAAATATAATTTTAGCTAGATTTATTAATGAATTTTAATTTATTAAAGAGTAGCTTGTATCTCTAATAATAAATAATAATTACCTATGACCTTTTTGTTAATATAATTCTATAAAATCTCTACAAATACGTGTCTCCTCCCAAGAAAATATTACTTAAAAAATTCTTATAATATTCAGAAGTCATATTCGAACATCTTAATTAACAAATGAATACCTAATTTACACTCGCAAATGTTTACCCATCCCAGTGCTTGGCTTCTGAGCAATAAAAGTTTCGTTTTCAAATATTTGCTTGGCCAACAGAAAAGTTGAAAGCCCGGAGAGGAGTGCAATCATCAGGATAAAACCAAAGTGACGTGACGTCTCTGTCACTTGGCCAGGACATGACTTTTGTGGTTTGGCAGGGAACACCCACAAAACCGCAGCTGTGGGAACAGGGACAAACACAAGGATATAAGGCCAAAGGAGATGCAAATTTGCGCCTGGCAATTTTTTGGCGTCAAGGCAAAAATCGGAGAGGGGATACTCAAAGAAAAAAATGTACATTAAACTCCAAGAAATCAGTAAGGATATTAAATAATTTAAAGTATCAATCTTATTTAGTTTTAAGTACTTAAATTAATATCTCTTTAGATCTAAATAATTTTATAATTATTTTAAAAATCCCTAATATTTGTTCTCTCTGTTTAAAAGTAAGAGGAAAAGCCGCAGTCTCCTCGTCTGCGAACTGTTTGCTCTCTGTGGCTTTGACTCCGGCTCCGGCTCTTGGAAGCCATGACTCATGAGGCTGACTGTGTCCCGGGGATATCCTGTTACGCCATTGGAAATAGGAGCTCCCACACACACAGCCACAAGCCATCTTAGCCACTGGCCTGGCCAATTTGCTGCTGATTGTAATTATGTGTACATTTCGTGCATATTTTAAGCAGCTCGATTATCCTAATTACAGGACTAGCTTATGGCAGGCTCCTTGGTCCCTGACTTTGGCCTTGCTTTCGCTAATAATAGCACTTTGGGGAATTTTTTGCATTTATTTTCTCCCATTTTATACGCTTTTCGTATCTATTTTTAGTCGAAAGTAGTGCAAACTTTTGCACAAGTAAATAAATAACACATTTGGACCTCTCAATTTTCGTGTCTGTCTCTTGATTTATTTTCCGCTGCATGTGTAGGCTTTCAGTTAGTAAAAAGTAAGAAAAAAGCGTGGCTAACAGAGAGACAACAAAACGGGAACAAGTTTTATGTGTTGAGAGAGGGGAACCCCCATTGTAGATAATCTCTTGGCGGGGTATGATGAAATAATTACAATAAAAGAATACTTAAGCAATTCCCAGGAAAAGCATAAACTTAATTGGGAGTAATCATGGAAGAAGTACTGGAGAAAACATAAAATAAAAGTGTTATTTAAAATGGGTTTAGGAGATAAATGTAATCAGGGTTTTAATTATGTTTTAGTAACAATAAAAATCAAGAATATGAGGGGAAAATGTTCTTTAATTTACCTAAATACTAGTTTTTAATTTATTTATATTTTATTTAAATTTAAAAGTGCTTGTAAGCATTAAAAAATAATTTATTTTAATGAAGAAAATCAAGAAACTTAGAAAAATAACTTTATACAATTACCTAAACCCTAGTTTGTATTTAATTTATATTATTTAAATTCCAAATTGAAAAATTGATTGTATATGTTAAACGAACATTTTTATTAAATAATGAAAACCAAGGAATTGAGAGGGAACATTTTATTAAATTTACTTAATCCCTTTAAAATTGCTTGTAAACATAAAAAAATAATATTCTATAAAGGAAAACCTTCTAAAAATATATACAAAACAAAGTAGTTGTTGTTAGTGAAATATGTCGTGTTAAACGCATATAAACTGCTCCAACTAAGGCTAAAAATACTTACAAAATGATTAGTACTTACAACTTAATGATAAGTTACTCTTTAGAAAGATGCCAGCACACTCACATCAAGTATAAGCAGTATAAAGAAGTGAAACAACTTATAAATTTTTAATCTGTAAATTTAATGCAATTACTGTCCAAAAACCCTTTCATAATTCAACTTGAAAAGCTTCCCACATATGCATATATCAAGTATACGCACTGCGGGCCAAGGCAAAAGGCAAGCCCGTAGGCGATACGCTTGCCAGTCAGTGTGACGCCGCTCGCCAAAAAGGGCAGAACAAAAACAAAATGAAAGAAAATTAAAACAAAAATAAAAAGAAAGACGAAAGCGAATAAAAAGAAAGCCAATAGCAGACAGAAGACAACAAAAACCCACACACATGGCAATCAGAAATCAATTTATTGATTCCACACGACAAATATCAGTCATAACAACCAAATAGATATGGTTCGGTGAGTGTATATATGACACAAATGATATAGGGATATATCCTACCTGCCACTCGACATGATGGTATCGCTTTTGTGGGTTTCCCTTTTGGGCTGGCACTTGGCCAGATTCAAAATCGGTTTTTTTGTGTCAGATTTAGGACGCTAGTGGCTGGCATTTTTCCTAGCCCAAGGGTTGATCTTTAATTTTCGGTAACTTGGTCACAAAACAACTTTAACACCTCGAACAATTGATGAGCTTTTGGCCCTTAATTGGCTCACACACCGCGTTGGAGTCCGACCTGCTCCTTGACACGTAACCTGGCTGAAAAGTGGTGAAAATCCGAGGGGCAACGCGAAACCGCTCGTCTAAATTGGCCGCCATCCACTGACTGCTCACTTGAAGCTTTTCCGCTATTTTACTTTCAGCTTTTCCTTGCCCCAAGAAGCTTTCACCCGATTCCGACGGCGCTCAGCTGTTCCGGACGTGCTGTCCTGCGCAATGGATATTGTTTACGTTTACAGTTGGTTGGCTGTGCTCCCTTGGAAAAGCGGAAAATGGGACTGGGGGGGAGGGAAAATCCAAAGGGTCATTGCTTTTGATGCTTCTCAAGTGGCTGGCCAAGTGCAATCTCCTTTGCATAGCTAATGAATGACATTTTTGCTTGGGCTGCAACCTTCATTTTTCCCAAGATGTTTGAGTTTCAATTTGCAAGTGGTTTAATTTTAAATAAAAGCAAAACTGGGGCTCTGTTTAAATATTTAAATAAATAAATTAATAAAGGAAGGAAACGCCACGAAATTAAATAATAATATTTATTAAATTCAATAATAATATTGCTATTTTCTTAGCTTTGAAAAGTCAATAAGCCTGGGGCAAGTTGTTAATTAAATTTTTATTTTTCTGATATTTGTTTTCTAAATTAAATATTGGTTATGAGTTGAGATTATAGAATTTTTTTTCTAGAATTTCAAGAACTTTAATTAGTAGATAAATAAATTCAGAATTATTTTAATCCTTTTTATACGATTTAAGAGCATAAATCAGCAAAGAAAATAAATAACAAAAGACATTATAATTCAATAATATTGATAGTTTTATTTTCCTTAACTTTAAAAAGAGAAAAAACTTGTAATTTATTTTCTCTATTTAAAAACGGTGATAATTGATAATGTTACACATTTTTTCTAAAGAAAACCCAGACCTTTTCACTAACTAAATATTTTTAGAATACATTTCATCATTACTGTACAAATCTTAAACATTAATCCATATCACTTATATAACAACAGTTTGCAGAAATACTTAATTCACTATTTCTTAATATTTATAGTTCCATATTTATACAAAACCTTGTTCTATTATTAGAATATACTAAAGTGTTCATCTCAGCTGAATTAAGCCAGAATATCAGGTTTAAAATGTCTAGACAACTTTTTTATAATTTGGGTTTTAACCTTATATAATAGATGCAAAAAATAAAAAAATAGCATGCATTTGAAGTCACGTAGAAAAATGCAAATAAATTTAAATGTCTAGCTTAGACACAACAAGAAAAATCTTAGATTAAAGTAGTAATTAAAAGTGATAACAAATTAAATAATATGTACTTTAAAACATAAGAAAAATTAACTATAGAGGCACTTAAAAAAATAGCTAAACATATATTAAGAACAAAAGTCCATTTGTTAAGATTCAAGGATGGTCATCATGGCACCTGTCCTCCCTCTATTATATAATAATTTGCATTCTATTTGCTCGCGTAGAATCATCATCATATCCTAACTTGTTAAATCTGACATTTATCCGAGAAGACGACGACCTTGACTTGTTCAAATGACTCTGACTCCCGCAACTTGTGCTAAAATTTGAAACAAACAAACGTGGAGCTAAGAAGCCAAAAAATATAAAAAAATAAACAGTTAGCAGGAAGACCTTGTGGTAATCAAAACGAAAAACATATAGAATCGCATCCGAGGTCTGAAATTCAATCGAGAGTGTTCTATTTTTTCTATTTTTTCGCGTGGTGAAAGGGTAAACTAAACTAGTGGAGCGGGCTAGACTCGAGAACGAAACGAGTTTCTGGAAAACAATGGTCATAAAAATAAAACACAGACATAACCATAAAAGCCAGCCGGCAAACTATCCAAACTTATAACAAACCATTTAATTCGAACGTGTGCACTTCAGGAGTTGGATTTTGAGTGGCTTTTTTTCTATTTAGAGGCTGCTCTCGTCAAGCTAACGACTCCAAAGTCCGACCTTCTCCAACCCAAAAATAAAATAAACTCTGGCGACTATTTTGGCCAAAAATTGTCCGTTTGTTTGGCCTTTTTACTTATGACTTCTTTATGATGTTTACCAATTGCTAAGGCTAACTTGTCTGGTTTTTAAATATAGAAATGGATAAAATTTATAGATATTTTAAGCCGCCTTCGCTGACCCAGATTTACCCTATATTTTACCCAAAAAATCTTCATCTTGGTGATAATGATCGAACGATTTTCTTACAACATTTGCTTACAACAAAATGCTGACAGATGTCCGACGATTAGACTTTAGAGCATTTATGTTAATTGAAATCAAAGCCAGAAACAATATAATCAAAATTCAATGCCATTTCGGGCTTCACACATAAGATTTAGTGTTTCTGTTTGTCTTTTTCGATTTTTTTTCGAATTTTTTTTCTTGTCTATGGGCTTTGGGAATGCGGCTCTATGAAGAAGTCGGAAGTTGCTGGTCAGGTTTACAAAACTAACGCTTTGTGAGGAGAGGCAATTATGCTTTTGGGTATGTCAACCAAATGGTTAAAGAATCAGGGTATTATCAGGTTTTTTTTACATATGTTTAACCTTTTTTAGCTGAGTCAGAATTACTACAAGGTTTAGAGAAAGAAGAATAGTTTTTAATTATCATAGTTTTGACTTGGTAACCAGGGCGAATTTTTGGGGATTTTTAGTTCTTGTGATTCATGGAATTTATGGGATTTTAATTAAGCGGATTTAAACTATATTAAGGTTTCAGTGCTACAATAAGATTATACCTTTTTTTGGACAACGTTGTTTTTAAACAAACAATTAATTAATACTTATACTGGGAATTTACTAGACCTTACATTTTGTCCTTTAATTATTTTGCAGATTAAAAAAATCTTACATATATTGTGTAAACAAATAAATCAGTACACATAGTATATAAAAAATCCCTAAAAACCCTACATTCTCAAAGAATAAATTCGAATTTTATTGGATTTTATTTAAAACACAAATAATATTTTTGTCTTAAAAAATTAATACAGTTTTTATTAATTATGAATCCATAAAATCCTTAAACAAATACAAAATATATATACTTCTCAAAGAATTAATACGAATTATATAGTATTAAAATAGCTAACTTACCTAAGCCATCTCTTGATCCGAAAATAAATACTTAATAAAGGGGATACAAAACCCTTAAATATTTTGGGCGATAACCAAGCTCAAATATGGTTTAAAGTGATTACATTTTAAGTGATAAATAAGAAATTTCTTGTCTAGGTTTTCCTCAACACCTTTTTGCTATATTTACACAATAAATTTCATTAAGAATACCCACTGAAATCAAGCTATATGACCCAATCGCTTAAAATTCCAAAACCCATAATGCTCACAACAAACCAACCAACCAAGCAGACGAAAATTTGTTTCTCAAACAATAAAACCAGAACTTATGAGACCCAAAAATCGCAAATAATAATACAATATCGCCGCAACGCAATTCCCCTGAAGTAAAAAACAAGTTATTCTTAACGAGAATCCGCCCGAGCGTTTCGAATCCGCAAAATAACCAAGAAGTAGCAAACATATCGCAATTCAATTCAATATCCAATTAGCACATCGCAAATGAGATTCCTAAGAGATACGAAACGGTAGCCCCTCGGCAAGTGACCTTGAAACATTCGCCAATAATTACGAAGCTCCTTTATTGTTGTTCAAATAAATCATAATTAATAAACGCCGGTTGGTCGGCCGCTTAGGCAGTTCTAATCAAATGGGCCATCGTCATCATCACCATCAGCGTCGGCGTCGGTGGCTTTTAGGAAATAATAATAATATCCAACTTATAATGCTCAAGTCATCGGGTAAACACACATGGCATAAAACACGTTCGGTTTCGCTGGTGTACCGGAAGTCAGATGTTGGCTAAAACGAGAATTCACTGATAGGAAGTGAAATAGGTTAACGTTCAGATTGGCGCGCATTAGGCATTATCTCTTCCAAGCCAAAGAGACTCACCTTTATGCTGGTTCTAACGGGTTTTTCAACGAAGGCTACCGCCAGTTGATTCATTTGCGATTGTCTGTTTTTATTTTTGGCCAATCTCCGACTTGGACACGGGCTCGGACTTGGACTCGGACTCGGGCTCGGGCTCTGGCTCTGTTTTTTTGGCCAGAGTTCAGCATTCGGTCAACAGGGCACGAGGTTAAATTCTCGAAAAAGGAAATAGCCACCGCTCTCAACATGCGCCACCATCTGCGATCTACGATTTGTGCTCGATTTTTATTGCTTAGAACTAATTCGCGTAGAATTTTGACTATTATGCTATTTTTATAATTATTGCGGAAATTGGCAAGCCATAAATTGTGGCGCCAGTTTTTGAAAGAGGGAAATGAATCATTTGGTGATGCCTTGTTTTTGAAAATGAAGCCGTCTCCACCATTTTGATATTGGACGAAATATTATGTCTGGATTCAAGAAAATTGATGGGTTTTTTAGGTAATGGTTTCCTTAAGGAAACTTTTTTTTAGGACAGAAGGTAGGTTCATCCTTCTGAAACTTAAGAAGAGGCTTTTATAAAATAAATATAGTTATAAATAACTCTTCCTCGTAATTTGTGATATTTTAATTTCCTCATATATGTATAAAATAGTTTTTAAAGACTTTAATTGCACTTGCTTAAACCTTGCCATTGATTTTACTTATTGTTGTTCATTAGAAAAGATATCATAAAAAGGATTTTTCATTTTCTTATTTGTGAAAATTTGAACTATTTTTTTTATTTTAACGTCTAATAATCTAATTCCTTCGAAATAGTTGACAACTCTACTTAACAGCTGTTTCCAGCATGCAGCTGTCATGCAGCTGTCATTATCATTCAATTCTCTCTCTCCAACCGCTCTCTTGCCGTACAACGGTAACAGCTGACTCTGCCGCCTGTTTCTGCTCCTTACCTGCATCCCCTTATTTTGGCGCTCTCTGCGCCTGCGTCACAACTGTCAAAAAAAAGCCACGAAAAGGGAAACGAAGCTAAGGCGAAAAGCAGTCGCAAAATATAAATAACCAAAACCAGACACAATAAAAAAGAATGCTCGATAATCCAGTAAAGTTAATTTGCATATTTTGGTAATTAATCGAGATAAGGAGATATGCCGGCTGATTGAAAAACATCTCCATAAAATATCGGTAAACTGGAATGTGTGGTGTAAAGTGAAATTGCAATTAAATGTGTGTGCTTATAATTTCGTCATAGAAAGTGAAAGAAATTTGTGGTGAAATTCTAAAGTTTTTTGCTTTTGTCCTATTCGCCTCGCGACATGCGTGGCCTTAAACATTTTTATCAGTTTTTTGACCCAACGAGCGCTGCCTCTAGTTAAAAATGCAAATCAAATAGACTAAATACAAAAAATAACTAAAATTTGCTTATTATGCAATCCGAAGATGTGACGAAATCGTTAAGAATCGCCAAGCCAATAATCCATTCGTTCGATTAACATAACCTGTTTCTTCAAGACGAAAGCCGCATTGATTTTTTTCTCCTTTGTTTTTTTTTTTTTTTGAGAGTAAGGAGAGTGAATACCAAGGATGAGGTGAAAAGAGAACAAAGTGCATTGTGTTGTTGACAATAAGGAAAAGAGGATAAAAGGTTGACCAAAGAGTAGCTTGTAAACAAATTTATGTGCAGCCGACTTTCTTTTGATTAAAAAATAAAATATATCAACGGATTTTAGGGGAAAGTGAACGGAGAGTACAAGTTACTTGGGGTTGGATTTTGTGTTAATGAAGAATGATGCGTTAAAAATTAAACATAAAGTATATATTTTATAGTCATTAACACAACTACACCCAAAAAAAAAATCAACATAGAACCTATACGATTGTTACATGAATTCTATACTCTTGAGTATGAAAAATGTCTTAATAAGATGCTTATCAATTTAATACTACGAAAGTATACATTTTATACTCATCTGCACCAATATTTCATAATAATCACTAACGCGACAAACAGAAAAGCACTAAATTCCAGCTAACGCGATATGTTATCGAATTTTCGATGTAGGTTCGTATAAAAATAAGACTCAGAAATACACAATTGAAACCATAGAGCAGGGGTGCTCAAATTTTTATTGCTACAAAATGAACACTGAGAGAAAAAAAAGTTAAATTCAGAAAAATAATAATTTTGGCGAATAATTCTGTGGCAAATTAAGCACTGTCTTTTACATTTAAAATTTATTGCAAAGTAATCACTTGTCAATGCATCACTTATTTTAACGACAAGCCAATGAAATGCACGCCTCGCTGGTCTACAATAAAACAAAATCAAACTTAAATCAAATTCTATCAAAAACGGAACAAAAAAAATGTCAGTGCAGAGCCGGGAACAATACAACAACACTTTGCATTGTGAGTTGAGCAGAAAAAAAAAATTCAATGGAATTGTTGTTGGCTTGGCTCGATACGCACAGCTACACAAAGAGGAGAAAAAAAGTTCTATGGAATTGTTGTTGGCTTGGCTCGATACGCAGAGCAACACAAAGAGAAATTGGCGTGTGCCCTAGGGAAGTATGGCGTGTGCCGCTCCGTATGCTAAGTGCCAAAACAAAAACAGATGTGCTCGTGTGCCATAGCATTGAGCACACCTGCTATAGAGTAAAAAAACTAAACTTTGGAGTATACACATGATATTTTGAAGTATAAAATCTATACTTTACTCGTTATACTGCTTGAGTATACTTTTAAGACAACGCGTAGAAAGGTTCACATTTTTTTTTTGTTTATTTATATAACAATGTAATATTTTTTAAAGAATATTAATTTTTTCAACTTAAATTATAGGTAAAAGTATGGCTTCTTTGAACGAAACAAAGCTGGCTTTCAAAAATAAGTTAGTTTCGGTTGATATGTTATACTTCGGGGTATTCATACCGAAACCGGAACTGGGTGAGACAGACACATCAATCTCCTCAGAAGAAACTAGCACAAAAATCTTCACGGAGAAAACTCAGGCCCTGGACCTCCTGCGTCAGCACAAGAGAGCACGACTCCGCTGTTTCCCCAACCGAGAGGAGGCCGAGAACTACGTCCGTTTGGGATTCAAGGAGCCGGAACACCCGCAAGATCCGAAAATGCTAAGCGGCGAACGCTCGCCCTTCCACGCTCCCACCAAGCAGGAGCTGCAGGAGTTCCGCAAGCAGATCGAGGCCGGAAAGCTGGAGCTGGTAAGGCAGATCGTGTGGGAGAATCCACGCTACCTGATCAGCAGCGGCGACACACCGACCTGCCTCAAGGAGGGTCCTCGCTACAATGCCATGCACATTTGTGCCCAACTAAACCGGCCCAGCATCGCCGAGCTGATACTGGTGACCGTGGCGGATCCCGAGTTCGCCAAACTCTACACGGACAACGCGGGAAGCTGTGAGATGTGGTCTGATCTGGGCAAGAATCTTCTGGATTTCTACCTCAATATGCCGGACAAGGCTCGTGGCGAGACGCCGCTCCATTTCGCCGTGAAGCAGGGAAATGTGGACGTGGTCGAGGTGCTTGTAGGTTATCCTCAGTGCAAATCCCTGCCAAATCGCGAGGGTAAGGAGCCCAAGGACATAATCTGCCAGCGCAATGAAAAGGCTTCGCCGGAGACCCTTCAGAAGCTGGAGCTGCTCTTGGGCGATCCCTATTACGTGCCCGTACTGAGAGCTTGGAACAATGAAGTGCTCCCACATGTGGGTACACCATACTCGCCCAAGGAGCCGCCGAAGCTCAAGAGAAGTTCGGATTTCGGCGTTGAGCTGTCCATCAGCGCCCTTGCGGGTCCCATGAACCGGGACAAGGCCATGCAGTTCTACCGTCACTGGAAGACACTACCGCGCCTGCCCATCAAGTCGAGCTTGCTTCCACTATGCAAACGGCTCATCTTTGGCCCAGAGGAGGAGAACAGTGCAACCCAGGGTCTGCCATCAACTCGACCCAACGAAGAGAACCCGATATATTACCCGATATATGACCCGCTTTCCCGCATGAACGATAGCTTCAGTGAACGCCGCATCAAGAACACGGACTTGGGCAAGGGTCTGGAGCTGGTGGGTCGCCAGCTGGCCAGCCAGGAGCAGCTGGAATGGCGCGAGTACTGGAGCTTCCTCGACGCTTTTGTGGACCTCTCATCGAAAGAAGGACTGGCCCTCCTAGAGGCTTATCTGCAGGAAAAGAAGAAGAATTGGAAGAGGGTGGATATGGTCAAGTACTTTACCGATATGGAACGTATTATGGGCAATAGCTTTCGGCATCGGCAGGTGGAAGACCGCGATTATTATGACTTATTTGACGACTGCACGGATTTAAGCACCGATTATGATCTTGTCCCATTTCGCATTTTTATAATCGGTATCAAGCCAACAAAGTGCGACTTGGACGTATTGGATGTCCTCTGCAATGCGGAGGTGGATAAGAAAAAACTGCCCTATGTCCACGCCTGGAAAACGACCATGAAGAGTTTCTCCGCTAAGGAAACGGAGCTCTTTTCATTGCCCACAAATACATACACGCTAGACAAGCCGAGTGTTGGCTACAACTACCAGACTTCAATACACCCTAAAGGATTATTTGGAACTCAAAAACTATAAAGGAGCAATCACTGGCTGGAATTAGCTACCGATTCCGGTTACTAACAATACTATACAATAAGCCGGACCTGGACTTGCCCTTCATCATAAACAACAACACAGAAAGCTCTGGAAGAAACCCCCTGGGACAACTAGTCATACTCTACACATTATCTAATATAATACCAGTTAGTTGCATTAATTAATTGCATATTTACACCTGCAAAGGTAGCCAGGGGAGTATAATTGATAAGGCACTTAAATTACCCTTTAAAAGGTGCCTTTAAGCAACATTTTCTTTTGGTTTAATGTTTTAAAATTGACAATCAGAGCTGGCCTCCCCATTAAATTTACAAATAAATATACATTTACCCTAATCCAAGCTGGCCCTTTTTTACAACTCTTTTGTTTTAATAAACGAAACCCTTCGTTTATTAATGTAAGGAAAAAAAGCTTTTCTGCTAAAGGTACGTACTCAGACACGCGAAAAGTGTTCCTAAGCAGAGGTCAATAGTTACCCTCACGCTCTATCGCACTGCTTAAGAACACTTTTCGCGTGCCTGAGTAAGTAGCTTAAACCCTCCTCAACTTAAGTATTTTCCAAGAAATGCAACCTCTAAGCTGTTAAAGAAAACACCTTTAGTATTCCCTTAACTTATTTAGCCGCCGTCCTTCTAATGCAGCTTGGTAATTACAGCATAAATCTCAATTAATTTTAAACAATTAGGGAAACAGCAGTGGCAGAAATTACACAAGCACCAAATGAGATAAATAAATAGCGTTAAAGCGAAGCGCAGCCGAAAGCAACATAAGAACGAGAAATGAGCAAAACACAAATAATAATAATACGAGAAAAAAAAACGAAAAAAAGCGAAAAGACGAGGGAAAAAATTACAAAAACAATAAACAGTCAAGCCGAAGCTGTGCCTGAAGCTCGGTGACGTCACAAAATCAAGCTTCGGCGCGGCATCGTCGAGCGTCGCAGTCTCGGCCGACGTCGGCAATATCCAATAGCGCGCCAAAATAAGAAGTCGAAATTCATTCCTTTCGAGCCCACAACGTTCAAATTCGTTTGCTACGCTCACGAGAGCGGACGTGCAGTGCGGAAAAATCCGAAATCCGAAAATCTGAAAACCCACAAAAAAGCATAACAAACTCCAAATCACTCAACGAAAAATTAAGCCAAAACAGTAAAATAGCAACACTACAAAACTATCGCGGCGTCTGTTGCTTGCGGTTGTGTTTCTTTCGCCTTTTAATTAACGGCAAACTTGCATAAAATTACAACAAAATTACGAGAAATTACATAAAACGAAAGCTAATTAAATCTATAACTTGTGCCTTTAGGAAAGTGTGATCTAACTACACAGTACAAAAATTCATAACAAGAAGCCCCGCATAAAGTGGCTAAAAATCTGTGCTAAAAAATGGAGAAGAACAATAACAACCTGCCGGAGGCTGAGAAGCCAACGCTGACCAATGGTCATGCTCTGACCAATGGCAATGGTGTGATCGCTGCCCAGGAGCCAGGAGCCCCGCCAGCGGCCGAGGGTTGGGGCCAAGCCCTGTGGAATATCTGGGATGCCTTTGCGGATGTGGCCTGGTTCATAATCTGCTGCATTGGATACATACTGCAGGTGAGTTTGTATTTAAAAGAAAATATAGTATTAAGCAAATAATATAATTATAGATTTTAAGAATTGATTGTATATATAAATAAAAATATAGAAAGAAAATTTAATAGATTTTCTTTATAAAAATTTAAATTAAAGTAACTAAACTCTTAGAAACTTCATAATTTTTGTGTTTCTGTACTAGCTCAATTAACTGTTCTAAAAGTTGCTAAGAAAAAGTGAAGGAATATTAAAAACTACTTAGTTAGTTCCAGAATTTAGCTGGTAAACTTATAATATTTCTTTAAGAATAAAATATAAAGTAGGAATATTTTTAATGTTTCATGCTCAGTTTTCTATAATAATTATTCTTAACATTGCCAAGGAAAGAAAAACAGTTCTTAATGTGTTTATTATTTTAGAAATGTAATAGACCTTTTATTAAATAGTACTTTCTTGTTAAATTCAAGAACAAGAATGAATAAATTCTATTTATTTCGATATAATTAAGGGCACATTGAAAAGATATTATTCAGTAAAAGGAATCTCCGAATAAATTAAAATGATAATTTAACAGGCATTCAGATTAAATAAATGCAATACAAATAATATTTTCTTTATTAACCCTTCATAAAAAAGTGATATATATTTTCCTTAAATTTTTAACACCTCCCAGAAAACCCCCTTAAAAAGAACCTCCCCTTCCAACCTGCACTTAAAACCTTGTGATCTTTTTTGAAGTATAATAAAAATCCAGTCGTAAACCTTCCGAATGCTTTATTTTAATTAAAGCAAAGTTCAAATTTTGCTTGAATTTTAATTATCAGCAAATAAAAAAATGCCCATAAACAAAATGCTGCTAATTTCCGAACAAAATAACAACAACGACTTTTTCGTGTGTCTCTCGATGATGAGACCTTCTCACTTTTGTTTACAACGGATTAATAATAAAAATTGTTAAACGATGTCTGAGTTTGCTAAAAGAATAATTCACCTTCGCTTTTTTGACTATGGCTGATTAGCAGCATTGTGTGAAATTTACCTTCGGAGCCTAAGTCAGAGCCTGAGCCTTCAAGCCGCCGAAATGTGTCAATGAGAATCGGACTTTTGAGAAATTGCCAGGCCAGGCAGGCCAGGGCAGCTTTTCAAGTTCCGATCGTAACAAATAATAAACGACGCCAATTAACTGATTTAATTAGCTGCCAAAAGGATGTCCGATAAATAATGGCCAAAGGTAATGGGCACTGCCAATGGCAAGGCATGGCAGCACGTGTGGCGTTTAATTGGAACCGTGAAAGAGATTTAAAGTATTAAGATCGAGCTGGGACAAGTTTCGAGATGCTATCTCAATATATCTCTCTCCCCACCGGATGATGTAAAACCAGCCTGTGAACTCGAGATAATTTATTTTGATTTACGAATTAACGACGGCCTTTTCGCGATGCAATCAGCCGCAGAGGGAATCCAGTTAAAAGTGGACTGAAAATTAAGATGTTGAACTTTAAATCAGAGTAAAAATAGGTTGCAAATTATTTAGCTTAACTTATTACCTGTTTTCTTGTAAACAAAAGGCAGGCTGCCAATAAATTTCCATTGCCTGTAATTATGGTTAATAAAAAACCTACCAATCAATCTCAATTTGAAATGCTAATTACTTTTAGAGCCGCCACTAAGCCCAGCGCGCTGGGAAATACACTTTACTTAAGTCATGCGGCGCAGCGTTAATTAATTGCACCGAGATTTCAGGCTTTGACAATTAATTTCTTTATTAATAAATACGACAAGGTCGTCATAGGCCCTACGCGCAGTAGGCTCTCTGGGAATTTTAAAATTAGACATGGCATAGAGTTCAGGCTGACACATTGACACGATAAGTGGTTTTTAAATAGCCACAAAAATAAAAGCAATTTCAATATGTATATTGTATTGCATAAGCCTCTCTCTCTGTGGCAATTATATTTTCACTTTACCGCAAAAAAACACCATCTGTAGTGAGATATGATCGTGAAATATGTGTGGCACGATGGCCATATCCCTCGGCATTCGTCATCATTATGCATGAGCTGCATGGGAGAGGGCCGTAAAAAAAAAATATACAACAAAAAAACTTAAATAGAGACGCTACAGAAAAAACTGCTGCTGCTGCTGACATTTGCATGCCGAGTGCACAAAGTGCCAGCTCAGGCTACAACTGAATTTGCATGTAAACTCACGGATTTTGTAAGCCAATTGATGACGATTCTGAGGCCGCAAATGTTTAAATTGTTCGCTGATTGTTGTGATTGAATTGGCAATCGGGCGGATCCACAAATAAGGTATTATTAGACTTAGATTTATGTCAATGCACTGTCAGCCTGCATTAAACGAAAGACTTGGGCAACAAACTTGGGAGTCGATAATTATGGAAAGATGGGGAGAGCAGCCATGTGGGCTTTTACACTCAGGGAAAGGAAATTTGTGATAAAATCTTTTTTTTTAATATATATCTTACTAAAAAAACATTTAATACATTTTGTATTATTTTTAAAACATTTTCTGGCATTTGTGTAGGGTTTTTGGCTACGTATTTTATTAATTGATATTCTTTGCTTTAAGAAATATTAAAGTTGCTTTTGATATTTCTTCATATTTATATTTTTAGAAAGTAAATTCGTAGAACTTGAATGTAATACATTTAAAATTACAAAGCAACCAGTGCTTAAGTCTAACTATCCCAGCCAATAACCTATAAACAAATGCCTTTATGTCTTGTGGAAAACTGAAAAAAATTAGCTAGTCTATCAATAAAAAAAAAAATGTGGGTAAGAAATAATCTCAGAATGAGTAAATATTAAAATATATTTTATAATATATTAAATAAATAATTGCCTAAGCTTAATTTTTTCAATTTAATCTAAAAATGTATGCAAAAAATTTTCGAATTTCACTTGGACAAAACTTCGGAATGGGTTTTCTTTATCTTAAAACAAAGTTTGTACTTGTACTTGAATCTAAAAAATATTATTTAAAATTCCCAGCTGTTAAAAGAAGTGTTAGGTCTCATTTTTGTTTACCGCCTTTAGAATATTCCTTAAGAATGGTAAATATTTTAATAAAATATTTTTTGTCTTAAGCATGTTTATTAATCTTTCTTATGCTTCATAGATTTTTATTGTGTATATTTTATTGCTTATGATTATGATATTTTCTAGGCACATTTTTAGTTTTTTCCTGTTCATATTTTCCTAAGAATATCTTAAATATTATTTAAACTCCTAGGTTCATTTTTCCGAGTGCTTGGGGGGCATGTAATGAGCCAATTCAGCAGAGTTACTGCTGCCGCTGTCGCTGTCAACGGCTGCGCGACTGCGTTTGGCTTGTTGACCTAGTTCAACTTTTTGCATTTTGCCGGCTGCTGGCCACTTGGAGAGCCTGTTTTTATTAGCTACTAGCCGCAAGAGCCACACACCACAGACACACCACAGAAACACACACAGGCTTTGGAGGCAACTACAACCGCAATTTCGCGGGCATTCGAGGTGTGCGAGTGTGCGTTGCAAACGCAATTGAAATTGAAAGTGTTTGCGGGGCCCCCAGAAAGGCAAATAGCCAAAAAACACAAAAAGCACAATAACTCTGGTAACTACTGGATGGGTTACCTTACCGCAGCACTTGGCTCTTGGCAAACTCTTATAAGCCGGCTGAGTTGGCTTAGAGCCGGTTCAGGTTGCAGGTTCATAACCCGCATGCGGCCTTGTGCTTTCGACTGATTTACGGCGCTGTGTGAGTGCCTGAAAAATGGGTTACGGGGCGGGTGTGCCCCGTCAATGGCCATATAATATATCCACAAAGCTTAAAAAAAAAACTATCTAACTGTCTGGCACATCGTATATCAATGTACACAAAGCAAACATTAGATACACTCAATGTGTGCCGCGAACAAACACTTAAAGGCGGCTCAAAAAATTCCTTAAAGACCGCAAAGTTGTATTAAAATGAATGGGTAAATAATAAATCTTTTGAGAGTTCATAAATTGGTAGGAAAAAACCGAAATATGATGTGTTAGGTAACTGTTCTTGAAGGAAAATATAAAAAACTTAATTCATAATTATTAATACTATTTTCATTTAATTTATAAGCATTTAGAATCAAAGAAAACTATAAAATAAAAATAAAAGAGATAATAAAATTGATATAATATAAAATACAAATAATTTCCTTACAGTTTTATCAAAAAACCTTTTATTTAAATAGAAAAAGAGTAAAATAGTAATTAAGAATATTCTTTAATTATTTTCTTTTAATGTCAGGGTTCAGAAATCTTTCAATTAATTTAAAAAATAAATTCATATTCAGACAATTTATTGAATATTTAATAAGCTATCATATTTTGTATACTTGGAAGTTATTATTTATTTATTTTAATATTTTGTATTAACTCTAAACCCTTCACTAATATTTCTCTCATGAAACTCTAACCTACATATATTTAATTACCATTTGTTGTCAGTGTCAGCCTCCAGCTTTTATTTATATCACCTCAGCAATTTGTAATAATATGCTACAACCAGTAGCTAGAAAAATCTTGCAGAATTATTAATGACACCTGTAAGAGACCAAGTGTCCAAGAAATAGAAACTCAAGACACTCAAGAGACTTCAGGCTAATCACTCGACATATCCGCTGCAGTTGTACTCGCATTCGTACAATATCTTGGTAAATATCCGGCTGAGACAAATTACCACTCAAGACACTCTCAGGCTCCGATAGTCGAGATATATGGCAGCCGTCGCGATCGCATAGAACTCGATTGTTCGATTTATGGCCACGCTAATACACTGCGCGATATATTGTGATGCTAATTTCCTCACAGATCTATAAATGAAAATTGCCACTTGAAGGCCAAGCCACCCGCCGCTATTCGCTTGCAATAAAAATGAAGGAAAAAAAAATTACAAAGAGACGCCCCGTCAAAAGCAAACAAGACTTAAAGTGCAAAATCATTGGCCAATTGGCCAGGCAGCTTAACGAAAAAAAAAGCAAATAACTTTCAAGTGTATGAGACTTGATTCAAATGCAATGCTCGGCGCTGCAGCCTAATAGTTGCAGTGTTGCTGCGTTTTTGCTGGCTTTGCTGCTGCATTTGTTGTCGACGCTTGGTTCAATTTCAGGTTTATTATTATATTTTGAGATGTTGGTTTACTCTTTCTGATGGGGGTAAGGGGATTTTGGGAGAGGTTTTGACTATAAGTAAGAAAAAATGTACTTTTTTACTTAATTTGCAGTTTTAATATGCTTTAATAATATTTATTCTGAAACGCTTAGTTGCTTCTCGGCTTCATAATATTAAATAAGAGATATACCAAGCTGTAATATTTTTAATGAATTTATTGCTAAGAAATTCGGTTTTGAATTAACTTTATGCTGAAAAATTAATTAAACTAATTAAATTAAATTAAATTTAAATCAATGAAAAGTAATACATTTGTTACATTTTATTATATATTTGTTCACCAGTATATTCAAAATTAAATATATACCGAGCTTTAATACCCTTTAATGATTATTTTAAATAGATTTTATTATTAAGAAGCGCGGCTTATTAACTTATTTTACTCTGAAAAAGTCAATAAAGAAGGAAATATATTAAATTAAAAATTAAGTGATACATTTATGTACCTCGAGCTTAAATATTTATACATTTTAATCCATTTTGTATCATCAGTATATTAAAAATGAATCAATTTAAATAATTATTTTCAAGAGATTTTATTACTAAGAAATGCAATTTATTCATAATTTTTCCTAGAAAAACTTAAGGAAAAACAAAAATAGTTCTAATTTAAGGAAAACTGTTACAATTATATATATATATTTTTATTTTGTATAATATTTAAAGTGCATACAAAATTCACCTGCCATCTCCACTCCATATTGCTGCTATTGCTTTTTACATTTTATTTTTATTGCAACTGTCGGCGTTTTGTGTCTAGTTTTAAAGAAGGTCACTCAGCGGGGGGAGGACGGGTTGCAGCAGCAACAGCAGTCGGCGTCTGCCAAGTGTTTGTGCATTGGCAGGCGGCATTGCAACACCGCAGCGGCGTTTACAATGTTTTGTGGCAAGTTCGTGCCTTAAGTCTTTTGTTTTTGGCGTTTTTCTCACTCGAGAAAAACCACTCGAGACCTGAGCATTTGAGCAGTTTTCCACGCTGCTCATAAAGTGGGCAAATTTGGAGCCAATTTGGGAAGTCGGGAGGCAGGAGGCACTGGTGTGTGCTTGAGATATCAAGCTTTTGTGGGGTTGGGCAATTGGCAGTTGGCCGCTGGTATTCGGTATTCGGTTTCACTTTCGGCCGGCTCTAGAACCACGTTAGCCACGTTAACGAGGCGGCGGCAGCGACTTCAGGTTGTTGATATTTTCGCAATTCTCTAGGAGAGCCCCAGAGAGCGAGAGAAACGAGTTTGTCTGCAAACATTTGATTACTGCCCAAGAGCCTCCTCTTTCTCTCTCTCTCTGATGATGGGAATTTCCCCTTTAAAGCCTTAGAAGTCTGAGAGTGCGGAGATTCAGGGATCAGCGATCATTTGGCATTTTACAAAAGTTTGCATATAAGTTAGGCAAGATTTTTCGCAATCCGACAAGAGAATTCCGCAAACGTTTTGTGGCCATTTAACGGAGCTAATGATGGGGGATTGAAGATGCATGTTAATTAATGTTTAAACAACTCTAATGAGCTAAGCACAGTTCGGTGATTTCTGCAACTTGTGGCAACTTCTTTAATGTAAATGCAAATAATGTTTGTAGAATGAAAGGTAAACAGAAGCCAGAAAAATATATTGCCAACAAAAAGCTCGGGAAATATGGTAATTAAAAGGGAAATAAATACAAATTTTAGTTGTAATAAATAAAGCTTACGGATTACAGAATATTTGGCCTTGTATTTAAGACTTCTACTAATGGAAAACTCTGAAAAATTATGTAAAACCTTCACCTTTAAACTATTTTCCACTCTTGTAATTATCACATTATTGCATACATAATTAGCTTGTCAGATAGCTCGCCTTATCACGGACATATCTCAGATCGATTAATCACTCCCCAACCGTGCCCAAGACCTTTGAAAATTTTCCGTAGCAAAGCCGTAACCACAAGTCAATCAAATTAAAATCAGTGCATCCAATATCAAATCCGATTTGATGGCTTTCCGTAAGTTACAAAGGTCAATGCGTTGGACCTTGACAATCACCAGAAAATAAGAAGATAGACGGCGACGACAACAGAGACCCAGCCGGGGGACCAATAAACCCAGTGAATGAATGCTGACTAGGCAGGTTTTGGGTTTATTTTTTTGTTGGATGGCTGAGGAAAAATTCAGGCAGTCGCAGACAGAATTCTCAAAAATGACATGGCTAAAATACTTCGAAACGTGTCTGCAAAATTTACATTTGGACGAACAAAAGTCTCGAAAAGTTTCCGTGATCTTGCGCGCCAAATCTTTCTCTTTGATTTTAATTTGCATATTTCTGCCGTTTTTATGTCATGCTCCTCTCAACATGAAAAGAAATCGCTGCTCTTATTATGTTGATTATCAAGATATTATGTATAAATTATAATTGCTCGCTTCCTGTCCTTGTTATTTGAATTGAGGCGAGTTGAGCTGCGAAAAGAGCCCACATTGCATGTTAAATTATGTGACAAAATGTCTGTCAACGAGCTGGCAGCAGCCACAGGGAAATAAAGGGCCAAACGGAGCCACTCATCATCATCATCATTGTGGTTGTCAGCAAACATGAACAATCAACCTTCCCCCAAGATTCCAGCGAACGGCAACAAGTTTCCTTTGATTAATTTTTCGTATAATTTATGATACAATTTTAACGGAGCGAGAGGCAAACGTTTGCAAAAAAAAAGTACTTGGGGGGAAGATGGTGTTGCAAAGCCGTAGGCTATATACTCTTACCGAATTTGAGATGATTATGATATTTGAATAAATTCACAATTGGGAATTTAAGTAATTAACCTCTGGTTAAACTATTTTTTGTATAGCTTAAAGCTTTTATTTATGGTACAAAGATATTGTACCAATCATAATGCTCTGAGTTCTTTCCAATTTTAAGATAATTGCACATGAATAAATTTACAAATTTAAGGTTAAGTAATTAACCTCTGGTTAAATATATATTTTCTAATAATATGTATATATATTTGGCAAGATAATGTTCCGAAAGCGCAGGTTTCTTTCCCATTTCAATATAATACCATATAAATAAATTTACAAATCACTGGTTAAGTAGTTAACCTCAGATTAAATATTATTTGTATATTACTTGAATTACTTAAATTATCAAATTACTTATAGTGGAAAGATAATGATGTGAAACCGCAGATTACAAACTCATTCTGATTTCTTTTGAATAAAATCACATATCGCAGTTTAAGCAGAAAACCTCTGGTTAAATTTTGTTTCTATAGTACTTCAAGTATAAATTAATATATTTTAGCTTTTAATATAACAGAAAACTCTAGAACCGAAATCCAATTAAAATATATATTTTAATACAATAGGAATCCTAGATATTTTAGTAATGGTTCCTAACAAAAATATTATTTAACATGATACTGTATTACCAAAAAAATCTCTTCAAGATATTAATTCCAAGCCCTCAGATCCCACAAGATTTATGACACCAAATTAACTAAATAATAAAAATTTAACTACTAATTCCACAAAAATATATGCCAAACTTAAGCCACCCTCGGAAAAGTGCATAAGAAGACACAAAGTTGCGACATACTCATTGTTAATGTCAAAATAATTGGACACGCTTGCCGGACCGGGCTCAGAGACCCGGCTTCCGCTCCCGATACCCATAACCCCGTTCCTCTCCCTCTCCCCGAATCAGGTGCAAAAGACCAACAACCCAAGCGGACCAGGTGCCCTAAGCTGGTGGTTCGCGTGTGGCATGAAAATTTATGGGATGCCCCCGCGTGCAACAGAAAGTGCTACTGTGCGGCGGCATGTTAAATATATTAAGTTCGCTGCCAGAGTCTTTTGTTTTGCGCTTTTCCCTTTCTCGCTGGCATTTTTTTTTTATTTTAACGACCCAGCCAGGGAGGAGGCGTGATAGTCATAAATTTTGACAGCTTATTGACACTAAACGGGCACACAAAAAAACAGCATAAAGAGTGTTTGCGAATTTCCGAAAACCCACATATACATCGATTAATGGCGGGGGCACTTGAGGTTGAACTACACTCCACACCTCGCCCACTGCCGCCCTCAGTGGTGGCGGCAAATTGCGGTCTATTAACACGCAGATGCCAACTGAAACAGACTCAATAGTTTTGTTTGCAATTTTACACTTTGCCAGCCATCCAGCCAGCGCTTCCTCTTGAGCTCCATCATTGTGTAAACTTTGAATTTGTCTCTATTTGCTATTTGCATACGCGTGACTCGGATCCGTTTGTGTCTATAGGAAATGAACGAAACGAAAACAACAGACTTGAGCAACAAACTTATTTGCATGGCGCTAAAGTGGGAAGAAAAGAAAAGAGATTACATTTTATGGTTTTATTTATGCTGAATGAGAACTTGCTGATTAGCATATGTTTTAGGAATATTTACAGAATTATTTACAGAACTATTTAAAGATATTTACGATATGACTTGGAATAAAACCAGCTTTGACTCTCCTAGATTTTGTAAATTATAAGTTTTGAATGAATGAATGAATTTACAAGGGTTTGGAATATTTTAAAGAATATTTAAGAGACTTCTTTTACTAAGCTAATTTTATTTTAAGGTATACAGAATTAATAAATAAATTAGTAAATCAAATAACCTTAATTTATCTAGCCTTATTTCCTAATTTTTTACATTTTAAAATTTGTATTTACTTTAAAACTAATAAATAATATTATTAAACCAATCAATGAAGTAAACATAGAAAATCTAACAGTTTCTGGCCTTAATACTATGATTTTTAGTATTTTAAAATAATTTTCATGCAAAAAGACAAATACAAATACAAATTCATATATACATATACAAATTATCTAAAACATTATTATTATTAGAATTTTGCTCGACACATATAAAACATTATTTTTAAGCGATAAACTACACTTATTTCCACCAAAAACCAAAAATAAGTTGTATTAAAATCCTCCACTGAACCCTTTTATAAATTAAATACATCAGACCATTTTCTATAGAGCCGGAACCCCTTTTGCCAAATGGATATTTAATTAACTCTTCCTCTGTAATTATATAGCAACTGGCACTAATTAAATTCAATTTTCTCTCTTCTAAAGGATCTGTACTACATTGCCTTTGGCTATCCCGAAAAGGAGCTCAACACAGACATCGCCTTGATCACCGGCGGAGGCAATGGTCTGGGTCGCCTGCTGGCCGAGCGACTGGGCAAGATGGGAACCAAGGTCATTATCTGGGACATCAACAAGAAGGGTGAGTGGATGCGACGACAATCGAAGCAGGAGATATCGGAACAGTTGAGTAATGAAAATTGTATTAACTCAGGTATTGCGGAAACCGTGGAAATTGTCCAAGAGGCGGGTGGCTACTGCAAGGGCTATGTGGTTGATATATCCAAGAAGGAGGAGGTCTACAAGGCGGCCGATGTCATCAGAGCTGAAGTTGGTGATGTAAGTACACCGAGGGGAATATTTATTTACTTATTTGAGGGTTCATTTTAATATTTGAGAGTTTTTTGATAATAATGTAAGGGATTTAGCTTAAATAATATGAAACAAGTTATTTTCTTTGGGTATTTTTTTTTTTTTTTAATTAATTTATTAAAAGAGTATATAAAATAATATTAAAGGGAATATGCTTTCAAAATAAAAAGAATAATATATCTTAACATTAAAAAAAGTTGTTAAAATAGAATTTTAGGTGATATTCTTCCTGAAAATATTTTAAATACAATTTGCAGAGCTTTTAGTTGGCTAATAAGGCTTTAAAAGTGTTTTAGTCCTTAAAAACTGCAAACCTATAATTCATTTAAATTATTCACGAACTAAAATGAACGAGAAATATATTTATTAAATATTTAAAAGCCATATTCTTTATTTGTAAATCATAAAAAAAAGGAAAATTATTTACTAAATATTAAAGTATGATTTTCTCTATTTTTATATCAGTAGACATTTATTTTTCCAATATTTCCCATTAGTTTCATAGAAAATTATTTGTAGTGAAATGTTAAATGTCCAAAGACTAAAGATATATATAATTTTTATTGCCGTCCGATATTGAAAAGTGCGGGGAGTGCGTGCGGCAATTGAAGCATAAAAGTCCGGTAATTGCTGTTTACAGTCGAGCGCCTAATGTGGCATCAGACTAGTCGTCATATAATTGTTTGTTGAGGGGCGTTTAATGGCCTTTATGCTGGCCAGCCAGAACCTGGGGAACCCAGGGAACCCAGGAGGTAGCCCCTCTTCTTACACATGTAATGCCGGCACCATCCAAGAAGAACCCAGAGTAGCTGGCTAGCTGCTGTGTGTTGCTGCCACACCCCGTTGCAACACATTTATGCATATTCATGTCATAAATTTAAAGCGAAGCCAGGGCGGAGCAAGCCAGAAAAAAAAAGAAAGAAAAAAAGCAACACAAATTTGTATGCATGAGCGCATCGTCATCGTTGCGGCAACCTTGAGAAATTGTTGCACATTACACGAGGAAAAACATAAGAAAAGAGCAGAAGCCAAGTCCAAAATCCGGTCCTCTGCAAACTGGTTGCCACTTGGTGGTATTCGATCTGCTCATTTATCACAATCTGGGGCAGTCTTCGGGCAGCCAACAATGCAACGGAGGTATTCAAATTAATCGCGGCTCAGCCACTCCATGAATTTCCTGTCTTAAATCGGTTTCATGGGCTCGTCTTTAAATATATATAATATATGTATTTTATGGCAATCAAATATTTATTAAGCTAATTATGGAGATATTCTGGCTGCTGTGTCTTCAGCTTTTGTTCTTTCAATTAGAACTTAATGTGAGCTTTGCTAATGACCAAGACAGTCAAGGTTGAGGTAGTCCGTTAATTAAAGGAAGCGGAGTCGTCAGAAGAACAGAATAAAGGTGAATAAACATAAAGCAAAGGCTTGTGGTACTAAGTAAACATTTAATTTTGAAATATTATAATTTTGATACATTTAAAAATGCAATTATAAGGATTCTATCCCTAAAAGGTATCAAGGAATTTAAAACAAAAATTTATATATTTTTTTTAAGTACTTTTAAAACCATAACATCTTTCTAAATAAAAAAAGATATGTGAAAATGGACTTGAAGTTATTTTATTGCATTTTTTAAAGTCAAAATAATAGCTCTTTAAAATATGTTGTATGCCTTTTTGTTAACAGAATGCTTCAGAAATTTAGATATTATGTTATATAAGAAATAATTGTCATACTCTCATCAAAATAGTACCTTTTTTTTCTCCCAACAACTTTCAATTGAAGTTAAAATCCAAAAAGCAAACTCCACTCACTTCTCCGTCTAAATAAGTATCTAAGCCATCAAATTTCAGGTAATTGCTCTTAAATTGCTGGCACAAGCATCTAATGCCATCATTAAGAGATTTTTCATGCATGGCCAGGTCCAAATTTCCAAATAAAAGTTTACTGAACTGACAAGTCCAAGTTGAAACCCTAAATTATTTGCTTAAATGTATAATTTCGGTTTGGAAAAACATAGGGAAAAATGCTTAAAATTATGTCTGAAGTTCAAGCAGAAAACCCAACAAGAACAGGAAAAAATATACGAGAAAAAACAAGCTGAGGCAGCATTTTGAAAGAGTTATATAATGACAGTCAGCAGGGGCAGCTACATCTTTGAAGCTAAAAGTCAGACAAAAAGTTAACAAAGATATATAAAGCAGTGGTAGAAAAATCATCTTCATATAAACAAAAAAACTGAAAAAACAACACACACAAAATTTAACTGCTTAGTAAGTCATGCGTTATGCAGATGACGCGTTGCTTTTGTTGCCTTTTTTCTTTGTAACTTCGAATTCTGCTGTTTTTTTTTGTTGTTCAGCTTGAAGCCCTCTGAAATATTACATTTAATATTTTTTAATGGCCTGGCCATGTTGTTGTTTCTGTGGCTTTAATGGCCGCTGTTGTTTTTGCTTAATGCACGCCTCGTTAAATGTTTTTTGCCCGCGCTGGCATCAATTTGAAATCGCTCATACGCAATGTATGACCCCACACAACAATTGCACTTGAACTCGCCCCCAAATTCGGATCACTTGTTGTTAACTTATTTAACCAGGCCGTCAGCCATGGGATGGGTTTTAGCTCTCGAGAAATAGAGACGGCGACTCAGAGAGAGATTTCTGTAGTTACTTGAGTTTTTTCAAGCATTTTACATTATTCGCATTCAGACCTTGACATGCTCAACTTTTAGACAATTTGCCATTTAAAGGATTTCACTTTTGTGGCCAAAATTTAATTAATAAAAGCTTTAGTTAGTTGCGAACTAAGCGGGCTTAATTTATGGAGAAACTTGCAGAGATTTGAGAAATTAAATGCATATTAAATGAAGTTTTTGCTAGGAGAATTGTGCAAGATCTTTTTGCAAGCTGGGAAATGTGATTTTTGCTTTGATTATTTTATTGTCTTATTTAATAAATCTACTCTGAAATCATATTTTCATATTAAATAAAGCTTAAAGCACATATTTTAATTTTTTGCAAGAACTTAAATATTTAAAATAGAAGAACTATATATTTTTAGTTCTAATAATTAATGCTTACAACCTATAATTTCCTTAAAAACACTTTAATCTATAGAGAGAACAACGTTTAACTTTAATTTTCTAGGTCAGTTTGTCAACCAACCATTTTGTGTGCGTTTCTAGCCTTCTAGCCAAGTTAATACCTTGGACCAACCCACTTCCATTAAAATGTCTTGCCAGATTATCAAACGAGTCAAGAATAAATGCATATTTGCTGGCCTTTTGGTGTTAGTGGCACGACCAGAAATTACGCAATGTATGTAAATTTTCGACAACATTTTTTTGGCAATGTCTGGTCATTTATCGAAAAAAATATTGACGTCTTTTTTATAAAGCGACAACGATTTTCCATTAAGGCTAAGGAATGTAACATTACAAATTTTAAGATTTTATTGAAGTTTTTTATAGTTTAAGCGTCTTTGTATTATTATTTAATTATTTTAAAATTTGTTTGAGTTATAAAACAATTAGTACAGTTAAAAAAGCTTATACAGGAATGTGTGTGAATTGTTAATACATTTTTATATATTTTATTTAAATGCAATATGCTTCTTGAGGGTTTAATTTAAACAAAAAATAAATTTGAAACTAGTTCTAATGCTAAAAATTATATATTTATAGTTCTTGAATTGTTTAAGTAAAAATTGTTTTTGCTGTATTTTATTTTATACAAATATTTCTTTTTGACTTAAAATATGTATGTTTTCTTCGTAATTACTTCCCTGTACCCTTATTAAAATGTAAAACTTTTTGTTTACAATTCCAGATCACTTTGCTGATCAACAATGCGGGCGTTGTGTCGGGTCTGCACCTTTTGGACACTCCAGACCATCTCATCGAGCGCTCCTTCAACGTGAATGTCATGGCACACTTTTGGGTAAATATTAACAAGTTAAAAAAAAAATACAAGAATGTAAATGCTAATGCCTGACTTTGGCCACAATGTTGCAGACGACAAAAGCGTTTCTGCCCAAGATGATTGAGAATGATCGAGGACACATTGCCACGATTGCCTCGCTGGCCGGCCATGTGGGCATTAGCAAATTGGTCGATTACTGTGCCAGTAAATTCGCAGCGGTAAGTTTCGGCTCTGGGCTCCCCTCAAGGAATCCCCCTCCATTTAAGAGTTATCGATAATTACAGGTTGGCTTTGATGAGGCTCTGCGTCTGGAGCTGGAAGTCCTTGGCCATACGAACATCCGTACCACCTGCATCTGCCCGTTCTTCATCCAGGCCACTGGCATGTTCGACGATGTGAATGCCAGGTGAGTTCCTTCTCTCTTTTGCCGGGGAAACTGACATCTTGACTGGGGAAAAATGATTACAGATGGGTCCCCACGCTGAATCCCAACGATGTGGCCGATCGTGTCATTGTGGCCATCAGGAAGAACGAGAAACTGGCCGTCATTCCAGGCTTCCTCAAGGTCCTCCTCTCCTTCAAGTGGTGAGTAAACAAATGGCCTTTCTCACCCGTCTAAATAATGATAATAATTATAATTTGCTGCACTTAATTAGGCGCCATAATGGTTGTAAGAGGGGCCTCGCTTGTAGTTCCCTAATGGACAGGCCATCAAAAAATATATAAAGGGGAAATGCTTGACTTGAATATTTTAATTTGAGTTTATTTAATGTTCGGTTCGGTGTGTAGAAAAGGGGGAGAAATTAATCAAAAATGGTTTGAGGATGGAGAGAAAAGGTGTTGTAGATCGTTTTGATTTAAATATAGGGTATATTTTGTTGATTAAAATTAATATTTATGCAAATTAATAGATTCTTTTAAGGATTTTCATTATTTATTATTTCCTTTAAGGATCTTTATTATTAAACGATACTTCTTCAACTCAGAAATTGATAAGGAAATTTTTAAAAATTACTTGCAGAACCTTTATAATATATATTAGTTAATAAAGATAGCTTCTTGCTATTGTAAGCTTAATTACCTAGTTTCAAGGTTTATATTGACACTATAAACATAATAAGTTATTAAAGGAATATGTTTACTAATAAAGTATAAAATAAAAATCTGTAAGCCCTGGTTTATTACTTAAATTAATTTGAAAATAATTTTGCATAGAAAACCACATAATTATCTACAAGCAAATATTTATATTCTTTATAGTTTGTGGGAGGAATTCTTGAAATAATTTTAAATAGGCTTTAATGCTTCTTAGAGAAGTGTAAAAGTTAATCCATTTAAAGTTTTATATTTTATAAACCCAAGGGAAACATTATAAAATTAAACATTAGCATTCAGCATTAATGGTTAACTTTTATTGGCACTTCTAATAAAAAATATAAAATCTTTGTTATTATTTTCAAAAGCCAGACCACATCTTTATCCTAACCCATCAAGAAAATATAATAAAAACACCAAACTGAGTGGAAAATGCTTATTCATACAGCCACACTGTTAGAAATTATAAATAATACTATTTTTTGTATAGGTTTAAGAAATGTCTTTGAAAGGGCGAACTTAAATCAAAGAATATATTTTTAAAAACCCTTAAAAATACCTCTAAAATTTTTTAAATTACTAGGTAATACAGTTAATTCAGAAAAATATTCAAAGGTTCTATTCCCAATTTTCCTTAACAATTTTCGGCCTAAAACTCGAGTGTAAAAATCCCTCCCCGTAGAAAATCATAGCGAACCCCCTCGCATTACCATGCCTAATGGCCTTCGCTTTAATGTGTTTCTCTTTAATAATGCATAATATTTACCTTTGGCCTGCGCTCACTCACTGACTCACACTCACCTTTCCCCGGTTTTTGTATTTTCACAGGACCTTCCCCTGGGGCTGTGTGGGCGGTCTGCTGAAGCGCCTGGTGCCCGATGCCTCGCCCCACGGATTGCCCAGCTCAATAGCCGCCCCATCGCCGCCCAAGACCGCCAAATCCAAGTCCATGTCCGCCGACATTGCCGCTTTGGATGCTGAGCTGAGCAGCGTTACCCTGCCGGCGAAGCCACCCTCGATGCTGATCCAGCGAACGCCGTCGCTGGGGGAGCGTGTCCTTTGAGCAGCGACACCCCGCATCCTGTATCCTGTATACTGTATCCTGTATTGTACCCCAACTCCTTATATATTTTTTTTGTGCGACGAACGTTGTGTGCATTTTATGAGCGGAGGAGTTACGAGCATGTGTAATTGAATTTCGTGTTTTTGGCATTTTATTCGCTGCGAGGAGGAGGAGCCCATTTACTAAAATCTAAGCTACAAATCTAGTGATATTACATTTAGTTAAAAAGTAGAATGAAACGGGGAAAGCGTGTTTAGTCTTAATTAATCGAATTGTATTTTTGTATTGCCTCTCTCTATATTTTTATATGTTTAGGGTAATATCTTGCATTTCCGTTTTGCCAGTAATAGTCATCACTTAATTTTAAATATGTATTTTCTCCCCCCTCCAAGGAAACCACAATCTTGTTATATTAAAAATTCACTTGTTTCTTTTTAGCTATAAACAAATTCTTAGCCTAGCTTAGCTTAGTTAATATTTACGAATTATTGAACGATTCACAATCATTTTTATGTATAAACAAAACAAAATTTATGTTCAAAATATATTAAATATGAAAAAATGAAAGTTTACAAGGGGTTTTTTTGTTCAAGGGAGCTTTGATTGGGGTTATTAAATATATAAAATACTTAAAATGTATTTATACTATTTGGAATGTTAAAATAAAATACTTAAGTTTTGGTTTTGGACTTGAAAAGGTTTGTTAAAAAAAATAAAATAGATACAGAGATGGCACTTAAATTATAAATATAATAAAACATTATTATAATTATTTAACTGCCAGATTTTTTGTGTAAAAATTGTATAAATATATTAATAGCATCTAAAACCCAAACCCCCCTCAACTAGCAAATGGATTCTCATCATACTTGACACTCAAAACCTTTGGAACCTCGTATCTACCCATAGGATCCCTATAGAGGGGATTCTCCTGGCGCACCCAGTTCTTCTGATCCTCCTGGAATCTGGCATACTCCTTGGCATCATTGGCCCGAATGCACCACCATATAGCGCACATGATCAGCAGTCCCAACAGCAACGTAGCACCCGATATATAACCCAGCCAGGCCACATAGTCAGGGGGCTCACAGGCCTCATCCTGAATGGATAGTTCGTTGGAGGGATTGACCACCTGGTAGCTGAAGAAGCTGTCGCACTGCTCGCCATGCTTGTTCACGATCCTCACCAGGCAGCGAGCCTGCTCCGGCTCCAGTTCATGAACAAAGCGATATGTAAACAGCTCTTGCCGGTCCAAACTCTTGCAGATTTCACTCAAATTATCACAGGCGCCCAATCCCTGCTTCTGTTCTATCAGGCAGGTCACGCAAGGCTCGTAGAACTGACACAACTTGTTGTCCTTTTCCGGATCAATTTCGCAGAACTTCCCCAGGAACTCATCCTCGCACTGGCACTCGCCGCAGTCGCAGGCTCCGCGCTGGGAGCAAACCTCCCCAGTGGGTCCCCGACACGCTTCCGTATCCTCGGCACAGTTGCATCTCGTTCCAGACCAACCATATTTGCACACGCACTGACCACAGAAACAGTCAGCCCGGTCACTGTCGCAATCCACGCACTCCTTGCACTCACAATATGGTCCCGTGAAGCCCACATCACAAAAGCAATCCCCGCAAACGCAATCCCCGTGATAGGAGCAAGCCAGCGGGGAACGGGTCTGGTCTGGCAAGGGTTGGCGGCACTTCAGCAGGAGAGCCTCGTTGCTGGTCACATTTGTGGCATCCGTGGGACAGGTGCACTGGGTGCCCGTCCAGCCCTCGTCGCAGGTGCACATGCCGCAGTACATGTAGCCCTGTTCGGAGCACTGGAAGCGCCCGTATTCGTTCTCCGGATCCGGCTGCTCCTGGCAAGGACATGGGCGTTGGAGCTCTACATCCAGATCCATGTATTCGCTGAGGGAGGTTTCGCCCACGCGGATTTTGTAGTTCTGGAAAAAATAGAAGAGATAGACTTAAGATCGAAATAATACAAATAATACCACACAAATCGTTGTGGATTTAAAAGCAATAAAAAGGGTATCCAAAAGTATGCTATGAAATATTTTCAGCTCAAATACATAAATTTTTTGTTAGATATAATAGTATGTAGCCTACTTTTGGGCAGAATTTCAAATGATTTCAAATCCTTAACAATTTCTGTGGCACCCCTGCTTATAGGGAATTTTAAAGCTATTTAACATATATTCTCGTATAAAAGGTTTGTAATATTTTCTCACTCACATAAACCTTGTCTATAGGATACTCCTTGAGGGTAACATCCACAAAGAACTCGATTTCCTTGCCCAGAGTGACATTATTGCAATAATTCCTTTTGCGTAAACTGGGAAACTGTCCACCACAATCCGTATAATATTCCATTTTAATAAAGTCCGGACTGTTATCGGCAAACTGAGTGCGCTTAATCAAGCTCTCATAACTAAGGGTTAAAAATAATTAAATTAAAATAAATTTGCAATAAAAAACGCTTTAAAAACTCACCTCTTTTTAATTAATTCCAAAATATTAGAAGAATCCGCACTCAGAATATCCACATAACTGATTTCCTTCATCAAAGCACTCAGTTCCCTGTAACTGCTCACCACATCCTTGGTAACCGCAAAGATCACATTGATCTTGCGACGGAGTAACTCCCGATAGATCTCCTCCAGCGAGGGATAATCATACTCCAAGGAGCCCGTATACTCACCTGCCTGGTTCAGATGACACTTCTTGTCATTCCTCTGAGCAATACCAGCCAGTAGACCATCCCCGGCCAGGTGCATAAAGCCATCGGTCACGAGGATGACAATCTTTCGAGCCTGCTCCTTCCAACCGATCTCCTTGGGACACACTATCACCTGCATCAGGGCATCCAATCCCCCCTCCAGGTTATCCAAGTTCGCGGTGATCTTGCTATTGGCCACCGCCGAGGTGAACAAACGAATATCCTCGGTTAGAGACAACTGATGGCGATAGCCATAGGTGGGCTCACAGACAGCTCTTTCCTGGGCACAGGGATTATCTATAAATTGTGGTGAAATCATCGGTAGCGTTGGCTTATCGGCAAAGGAACCAAAGCCGAGACGATAGTTGTCCGTTAAATTCCTCAAGGTTTGGATGAGCTCAGCGCCCAACTCCTCCAGTGTCGCCTTGTCGTCCCTCATAGTCCAGGTGAGGTCCATCAGGACGTACAAATCAAGTGGATTATTGCGTGCGGTTCGGTAGCTCAGCTTGATGCGTTGCGTGTTTCCTGGGGGTCACAAAAAAAAAGAGAATAAAGAAGGCGAGTGAAAAGTTATAGATCGGTTTACTATCCGACGACTTTGTTTATGAGCTGTTTTATGGGCTGACACATCTGCATAAGGTGAAACGAGTCTGCTCTAGAGTTTACAACCTTTTTAAGCACTTGAGGAAAATCTTTTAAAGATTAAATTCATCATAAGTAAAAAACAGAAAAACAATAATTTAAAAAAAATAGCTATGAGCGGAAAAATAGATATTTAACACAAAAAAAGTATAGATATAGTCAGAGAACTAAATTTTAATCGCTCTAGTGAGTTTTTTACCTTGTTTACATACTGTGCGTGTGCCGGCAGAGGCCTAACAGAGAAATTTTCGGACTCTCGAGTCAGGGCTTTGGGCACCACTGCTTTTAATGAAATTTATATTTATTATTCGATCCGAGTAAGAAAGAACCTTCTTTAAAATGAGCATAGATGAGTATGAACTTGCTCTCTTATATTTATTAATTTTATCTCAAATTTTCTAAATGTTAACCTCTTTTTCTTACAGTGCAATCTTGTCCTGTTCAGCAACCATTCATTACCACTTGAGCTGCGTTCACACCCAAGCTAAATGTTTGGTTTCTTTGTAATCCTTATAAGCGTGCAATTTGTCTGGCTCTTTTTACACCACTTTTTGACCCTAATTACTAGGGTTTTTTTTAGTAGTTCTTAAGCTGGTTATAAGATCCTCTCTTAAACGGAATATGAATGGATATCAAATTGGTTAACAAGCTGTTCGAACTAGCTAATCATTGGCAGCCATCGTAATGAGTATCGTTAATGGTTTAACTCAACACTAGCCATTGATTGAGATGTATCTTTTTATAGACAGAATGTTCTGACAGAATGTTTTGTAAGAATTTAGCTTAGCTTTGTTGAAAACAAGGAACTGAAAGGATCGACTTTATAATAATCATTGCTGGTAAATTACATATAATCTTCTTAAAAAAAAATATTCATATTTGCACTGAAACCTAACGTAATATATAAGAAAAAAGATTTATAATGTGACAGATTAGCACATCTGCATACGACCTAAATAAATATAAAATCTAAGTGATCCTAATATTAACACTTCTTATCAAGAGGGTTCAATGCACTCAAACAGAGAGAAAAAGAAAGGGGGAATGAGAGCAGAAAGCGAATAGGGTAATAGGTATTCCCACGCCAAATGCAATAACAATGACTCGAAGATGTGACAACCACAAAACGCTGATAAGCGAAGCGCGGACACAAAACAAAATGTTCGAAAATGATGTGGAACAAATCAGCAAAGCAAACACACGAAGAAGGGGAAGGCAGAAGCCGAAGAGTGACACACTTGATAGAGAAAAAACTAAGAGAAGGAGAGAGTGGTAGAAGGGCTCCTCTGTGACACACATTTGATAAGATAACATTTGTATAAAAAAATAAAAAAAGAGCAACACACACACCTTTGACCAGCTTAAGGTATGCTCGCTGCGGTGTCACCTGTACCGCTTGATCATCGCGGGTCTCATAGTCCTTGAGGGGTTTATCCAGCAGGACATCTAAGGCCGGCTGGTTTTCGTATATCTCGCTCTCGCTGCAGTTGTACTGCAGGAGTTGCAAGCGAGTGAGACAGCGATAGAGGTCATACACCTGGAAGAAGGAGAAAAAGGATCAGAGCTGTGTGACCAGACCTTAACTTATTTCAAGGGAATAGTAATAAAAGATATAGAAGTGTTTCCATAAAAGATAATTGGATAAATATTTTTGTTTGATAAATAGTGATAAGAATTGCGAGAATATAATCTTTAAAATAAAACTAGCTTTTGTTTATTCCTCGACCTCGATACTTTTCTCAATTGAAGATGGTCACACCCGCAAGGAGTCTAGTTCTATCTCGCTTACTCACCTTATCCGTGCACCAGGCGCAATTAAGGTGAGCGGCTAAGCATCTCTCACAGCTGTCTGCGTGCCGGCACTGTTCATCTGAGAGCGAAAGAGAGCGAGATAATAGACGTTATATAACGGTAAGTTCACGTAATGTCAACGCACCAATGGAAGCAGCTTCCGAATGACATATCCCCAGAATTAGAGCGAGCAGGAAGATCAACAAAAACACCTGGCCGCCCGGTGACGTCATTTTCACGTTCTTTTTCACTTAAAATTGGCAATTTATCCGACACACTCGCGATATTATTATTTTTTTAGCAAACTATGGGAAAACAAACAACCGAGCTGCTTTGAAAGCCCAGCGCAACTAATATTTGTTCTGTATGAAAAGCGTTGATTCGCTCCGAACATTTCCTATAGGTGTTATCTTATCGGGTGAGTAGGGTAAAAAAAATTGGTGAGAAGGTTTTAGGGAAATATTTTTAATAGAAAAAAAAAATTGCACACAAGGAAGGGAGGTCAATTTATAGTGAAGAGAGGGAGAGAGAGAGGCGTAAAGAGTGAAAATAAATAAAAAACAAATTTAGTTTCACTTGTTTTCTTCGCCCTAATCTGTTTCTATCGTTTTTTTTTTTTATTATTTGGTCTTAGATCAACAAAATAATTTCATTGGCTGCTAAGATATTGAGTTCTTATTTTTTAATCATTTTAGGTATTTATTGTGATCAAATATAAACAAAATTAATAAGTAGTTGTAAGCGGAACTTTAAGCTAAAAAAAGATAACCGGGAATTTGAATTTTAAGTTTTTATTAGTAGCTTGTATTAAGAGCGTATATTTTAATCTTTACTTTTAAAATTAAATTTTTAACAAAATTAAGTTGATATATTACGTCAAACGTTACGTTTTAAATTGTAACAGTTTTAAGGATTTTCGAAGTTTTTTGAGTGATGTATCCACCAGCCAGTGCCAACCTCACTTCTTGTCAGATATAGATATTTATTTGCTCTAGTTTTATAAAAGCATTTGATTTAAATTTAAAATAAATAGTAACACTATTTTTACTACAAAAATGGGTTTAACTATAGTTCCATCGAACAAATTTGGGTTTCCCAACAGTCAGCTATTGAGAGCAATAAAAAAATACTGAAATATAAATTAAACAAAAAAATATGTTTAACAACCGAAACTAAATATTTTTCAGCTCCACATTAGAAAGTGATAGAAAATTAAAGGACATCTTTGTAGTAAAAATGCTTTTACATTTGAAATAACATTCTACAACAAAAGAGAATATTCTTAGTATAAACTATTTTGGAAACAATTCAGCCGTTTAAATTGTGTCTTGGGTTAGAAAAATAATGAATACGGTATAGTTTGATTATAGTTTTAGAATATATTTTGAAATCGAATTGAAAATTCTCTTTTCTAAAGTATTTAATTAATGACACTAACACACAAGATTTTTTTGACAAACAACAACTGGTCACACTAACCGGCTCAATTCAAACTCGTTTCGAGAACGCTCTCTGTTGTACTCTCTTTTTCTCACCCTCCCTCGCGAGAATTCGCTCTCTGTGTGGCTCTCATTGTTGTTCTCTCTCAGCTGCCTGTTAACAGCAGTGTTGCTAACTTTTAGCTGAAAAATAGCAAAAAAGTTTGATGGTAGCTAAAAATATAACGCTAGATTATGGGAACAATATTTCTATTCATTGATTTATAGTTTTATTGAGAACATATCAAGTTCGCCAGACTGCGACCTGCTAGTTTTGGAACGGAAGCTCTTCAGAAGCTTTTTTATTCTTAATTCTATTAATTTTACATATTTTTTTTTTACACCTATGGCTCCCCCTAACAAGTGTCTCGGTTGCGGTGGTGTTGCTGGGTGCCGCTGCAAGTGCCACCGGACCACCGAGTCGCCTCCACATTTTCCCTTTTACCAGCCAGGCGGTGCAGCAAAAAAGATCGGCGGGATTGATATTAGAGCTGTAAATACATCGATAGTGCCCTCACTCAATATTTTGATAGTGATAGTCAAAACCATCGATACTATCAACAAAATAAAATGGGTTAAAAATGTTTTTTTTTTTTTTAATCCTTAAAAAGAGAATTTTGAAGCTAAAATCATGTTACCAATATATGTAATTTTTCTAGAAATTTTAACCGTTTTATTGTTAAAAAAATTAAATTAAGTCTTTAGTTTTTACTTGCATCCTTACTTAAACTATTCAACTTTAAGTTTATTGTTTTATTTTTATTTAATAAGAAGCTCAACAAAATTATAATGCATTTAAAGTTAATGTTATTTTGGGGGGTTTAATATTCTTAAAAATATGAAAAATATCAGATATATCTATAAATTTTGGTGATACGATCGATACGATATTTTGTACATATTTTCACAGCCCTAGTTGGAACTAAAGCTCTTCCGTATTGGTTCATAAAATTACGCCGGTATTCTCCAATATATTAAAAATAGCCAGATTTAGTGGAAAAATATCTAAATTGGCTTGTCACTCGCCCTGTTAACAACATTGCTTTTTGCGCTCTCGGTTAGTGAGCGAGAGAGACTGGCTCTCTCCTCTGCTCTTTGCGTCGTAAAGCGTTACGTTTTCTTCACTTTCGTAACGTTTTTCTTCACTCTCGTTACGTTTTTCTTCACTTTTCTTGCTCACAGCTGAGACAGAGAGAGAACCGTGCCCTCTCGGCTTTTGTTCGGCAGTCCTCGGCTCGGTTCGGTTCGATTTGTAACAGCGGCTACAAAGCCGACAAACTGGCAGCACTGGTCGCCAGCAGTTCCCCGTTTCCTTTTGTTCAGTTTCTTCGCTCTCAACAAACTGTTTGGACGTGTTTGCGCGCTCCGCTGCGCCGCGGGAAAACTGAATTTGTCGAAGGAAGAGCCAGTGTTGTTGGTTTTCCGCCGGATTTGCTCTGTTTTTGCCGTGTTTTGCCCGGAACGGAATTGTGGTTTTGTGTTTTTCTAAGCGGAAAATCGGATGAAAAGCTCCAAATGTTTACCAAATGAGCGTCGACAATTTGGCGACCAATTGACGAGATCGTGCGTGTTGTTGTTGTTATCCCCCCCAATCAAACGGTGAGTGCGACAGAGAGGCCAGCCCCAGTCTCGGTAATCAAGTGCGAAAAAGCAAAAGAAATTAAATCCAAAGGTGAAAAAGTCATTAATAAAAGAAGCAAAAATAGAGTTGCTGTGTGGAATACAACAAGAAATAAATACATACCAGTACATATTATATACAGAGTTTTGTATGTAAAAGGAGGCGACGCGCAGCGAAAAAAGGAATTTTTTTGTGTACTACAGCGGCGTTTTGTTGTTGTTGTTGCTGCTGTTGGCGTTGGCGTCGTGCATTTGCTTTTGTTTTGTGCCTCTCGCTGCTAGTGTGTGTGTGTGCGTCTGTGTGTTGTTGCCTTGCCTGTGTTTGTGATTGGAAAAAATAAGTAAAAGAAAAGCCGGAAAACAGCATAAAACTCAGGGCTAGTCTAGCCAGAAACCAAGTAGGAAAATTGCCCATTTTCAAGTTTTCCCTTTTGCTGCTTGAAAAGTGAAAAGTTTAATTTACTAAACAAAGCGGCAAACTGTATGCGTGTGGCTGTGTGAGTCTGTCTCTCTAGTTTTTGCAATTCCCACTGCACACGCTCTTTCGTGTTGGATTATTGGATTATACCGCCAATAACGGCACACGCACAAAAACAACAACAGCAGCAGCAGCTAGGACGGCAACAACAAAAGCACGCCAAATTCCAACAACAAGAAAAAGCTATAAAAAGGAGGGCGCAGACGACGCTGGGATTAATCATTAATGTCCTGAGAGAGATAAGGGAAGACGTGGAATCTAGAAAAAGGAAACACAAGGCGAGGCTGCAGCAGACGGCAACAAGAAGAAGACGGCAAAAGGTAAGTCGGAATTTTCGAATTCTAAATATTTACTTGCATACAGTTTGAAAAATTATATATATTTTTTTTTTAAACTTTTAAAATTGATAAGGGAAATTGATAATGAAAAAATTTACTTATTTCCTAGAACTAAAGTCTAGGCCTATAGTTTGAAGTTTTAAGTTTTAAGGACGTTAAAAAAAGTATTGAAAAATAGTGTCAATGAATACACAAATGTTTAATTTAACTATATACAAAAAAATTAATCATTTCAACGCGGAATACGCCTGGGAATAACGATTTAAGTTGACATTTGCGGCTGTGGCTTCACTTTAGTTCAGCACTTTATATATTTGCTTTTTTTTTAACTTTTAAAATTGATAAGGAAAATTGACAATAAAAATTCTAAACACTACTATTTTTATTCAATTCTTAGCATAGAAATCCTACAGTTTTACTGTGATTCACTTAAATTTCTATGCTAACTTGTAAGTTGTAACTTGTAAGTTATTGCCAAAAATCTAGCTTTTTAAAAAGAATTGTGTTCAATTTTACAAATTTTATAAAAGATTTGACAATTTCGTTATATGCTTTGACCATTTACGCGTAAATTTCTCTGATTGGTAAAACTCAGGGCTTCAAATATAGACAAAACCCAAAATAAATTATTTTTAAAAGGAAATTCTCTAAAAAACTCATATAATTTATTCCGAAAATCCTTGATTTCCATGTTCACAATCAGAAGAACCATAGATTACATTGTCCTCTTTGGTATTTCTCAATTTTCTTATCATAAATAGGAATTCCCCAATTCTCGAGCTCATAATTATTACAACTTTAACTGCGTTTCTCATCAATTCTTTTGCTTCACTTGGCTTTTGGACCCGGCGCTCATTTTCCAATGAAAATTTATTCTAATGACGCTTTTCGCGATCCTAATCTGCTGCACATAAATTTCTGTGGCAACTTTGGGTGATTTATTGCCTGTCGATTGTCGTCGTCGTAGTCGCAGTCGCAGTCTCGCTGCTTTTTGGCCAAAGCCAGAGACTCGGCAGAGACTCGGATTGGATCCGAAAAGCGGACCAGAAGACCCAGTCCTGTCCTGTCCCCATGTCCAGTGTGTATAAAGCCAGACAGGGACAGGACAGACTGGTGCCAGCTAATGTACGCGTCTCCCAGATGCCGCGGATTAGATAAAAATTCTCAATTTATGCGTTGCGCCAGTTGCCAATTGCAATCCACCTCCTCCATCTTCTCACTCCTCGCGTAAAAGAAGGAAAAAAAATCTTGTCGCGCCTACCAAAATCTTTCCCTCGGGGCCCCGAGATAGATGCCTTCATTCCAGTCTCCTCTGCAGTCTATCATTTGAAATCATGTCCCGGCGATAAGGAATTATAGTGGCCCCGGTCATAATTTACGTGATTTGCCTGCCTAATGTCCTGCCGTACGAGACACAAGGACAAAGTGGAAACCATAAAAATAGAGCAAGAATTCACATTTCGTGGCTCTTCTAAATGAGAAAGAATTCGGACAAGAAGCTGGGGGGGGGGCCAAAGAAAAGATTAGTTGTTGGAACAAAATGGATTAGAGATGTTTAATTTGGAAAATAAGATAATTAAAGAAGAATGCTTATAATGTAACGTGATTACTTAGCTGAAATAATGAGTTATTTATTCTTTTTTTCTGACGCTCAAAATGTTTCCCAAGAACATGCCATTTTAAGTAAATTTCTTAATATTTATTCACTCCCGTTGGTATACCCAACAAAGCTTTATCAACCTCATAACCCTCAGTAGAGCCATTATTTTCCCTTTATATGGGACTAGTTTTCCCTGGAGAAAGCCACTGGTACTCTAGGAACACGCATATACTGGAGAATTCGTTTCCTTGTGACATTTATTGTTTTTTATATATTTTAATAGGCGAATTTTAAAAATGTTTACAGCTGCCTTTCTTTAGAGCTGTGTTTTAGCGTCGCCAGGAAATTAGTTAGTTATTCTTACCTGTTATTGAGGGCTTAGAAAGCAAGTCATAAGGATAAAAATAAATCCCTTGAAACATTCCATTCCTGGCCTCAGTACATTTCCTTTTTTAATATTTATGCACTCCTGTTTGTGAATCCCACCCAGAGACTACTCGACGCGGAGTAGTTGCCTTATCAACCCCATAACCTACAGTAGACCCATTATTTTCTGTTCGCCCCTGTCCAGTTTTCCCTGGAGAATGGCACTGGCACTCTAGGTACACGCATACTCGTATACTGGAAAATCCGTTCCGTTTTGACATTTATTGTTTTTAATAGTCTCGAGAGCTAGGAAATTTTATGACACATATCCTCGAGCGATAAAAATCTTTACGGCCGTGGTAGGGTACATGCATATGGTTTATTCGTTCCCCTGTTCAATAAGAGCCAAAAGGTAAATAAAGTCGAAAAAAAACAAGAACAAAACGGATAAAAAGAAAGAGAACTCGGGAATTAGCCGGGGCCACCTCATAAAGTGAAAAGTGTCATAAAAATTAGTCAAGAAATCACGCTGCCCCCTCCACAATTTGTATATTTCTTTCGGACGTTCGGTCGGTCGGTGGTTCTTTCTTTTTTCGTTTCTTAACATTTCAGTTCCTTTCGGCTATTTGGTTGTTTGTTCTGACACATTTGTATGCTAATGAGAGAGCGGGATATGTGGAGTTTGGGTTAGGTGCTTCCGGCGGGAGTCTCTTTTTATTTTCTGACTGGAATCTATCAGGCTTTTGACGAGGGTCACTCCGCCGGGGAATCGCTTGCGGAGGATAATGCATGCAGCTCAGGTCTTGCATATCGAAGTGGTCGTTGATAAAGGATTTTTTTCTTTTTATTTTGGAAGTAGTTTAAGCCATTCGGACGGGGTCATAAATTGAATTATAATTCAGGCATACGAAATTCTTTCTGTCTGAGGCGGAGAGCTTATGTCTAATGTTCTTCGGATTAAGGTCTTAAGTTTGAGTTGTTTCTTATTTTTTATACTCCAAAGAGCTATTTGCTGGGAATTTAAGTACAGTGCTTGAGTGGGAAACAATAAAGCGTAGAGCATAAAAGTATGAATCTTGAAGTCTTTTCGGATTAAATGTAAATTAAATATATAATTTACTAGCGTAATTAAACAGTGTTCTGCGTATTTAATTATAAAAGCTCAGAAATTATGACTAGAGAAAATAGCTATGACTGTGATGATGTTTAATATATAATATGTGGTGTTTAAGTTCCGGAAATAAAGTAGTTTTTTACGATTTAAAATTCTCCTTTGTGAATACTTCACATTGCACTAAAGTGCTTTACTCTATTTTTGTTTTTTTGAAGCCACTTCAACCCCTTTGATTGCCTTCATTTCCGATTACCTATCCCTGATTTCTTGTGTGTTTTGTGTACTTCTTCCCCTCTCCGAATCGCTTTTCGTTATCTATAAATAACATTTTGCTTGCCTTTCTTATCAACTTCCGCTACTTAATGTCTCCCAAACCAAAATGCCGAGCTAAACTCTTAGTTTTCGCCCCTCAATCCAGTTTTTTCCAACACTCCCCCGACCCGACAGATCCCAGCAAATTGCCTTCTTTAGCCGTCTTATCCCAAAGTGAGTGTGTGTTCCGAGCTGTGGTGTGTGTGTGTGTGTAACAAAGATATCAATAGCAACAAAAACAGGGAGAGGGAAAAAAAGAAATTAAGGAGCGCGGGAGTAGGAGAGGACAACCTTCAACCTTGAACCCAAGAAAATAAAGGAAAAACAGGCACGGCTCATTTCCGTTTTGCGGGTCAAACAAAGACAAATATACACGCCGGGAAGGAGATAGCCGACGGTCCGCGGTAGATAATAATGCCCGTCGTCCGTCCTTCCATAGACCGCAAATCTAAAATCCACAAAAGTGCCACACAAAAAGTCAATAAATGTGCGCCTCTGCTAAAAAATTATCACCAGCTCGTTAGCTATCGGAAAGAAAATGACCAGAGATGGATATAGAAATGATTTTAGAAGAAAACATTTACAGAGAAAGAAAGGGGATTTTTTCTTGGGGTATTTGTTGCTTTAATATGAAGATATTGATCTTGGGAATAGTAATACTCAAATGTTCCTGATTCTTATTGCATTTATATTTAATTAAATCAAAAAGAAAGGGTTCAAGTATTAGTTTTACGAAGAATTACAATATTAAATCTACGAACTTGCAAAATGTTTGGAAACTTAGATTGGTTGAAGCTCTAAAAACCCATTCCATTACCCATTTTGTTTCAAAAAAAATTTATAAGAAAACAAGAAATTATTTGTATTCGCAAAAATAGACTTAAATTGATAAATTTGTAATATTTTTAAAGAAATTCCAAGCTATATTGATCTCTGTATAATTTAAAATCTCAACAGTTGTACTCCGGCACTTAGTTTCTGATTAAAACGTATTATTTTTCTCAAGCTGTTAATTTCTTTCTGTGCTTAGAACAGAAAGAGACAGTGTCTGTGGAAAGACAATTCAAGGAAAGGAAAAACTAAAACCAAACAAAAGACGCACAAAAGAGAATTAAGTGAGGCCTGGCAAAAAATAACACAAAAAAAATAAAGAAAATGAGGAAAAAGAAAGTTCCGCAATTTCATTCAGCATTCGACTGCTGTGCTGCTCGCTCCCTCTCTTTCTTGGGCAATTTTTTTTTTCTTTTTGTTGTTCCCAGCAATTATGCGCTGGTCAAACAAAAGTCATTAAATTGCGGAAATCGGGTCACCAAACCGACCAAGCCAGCAAACCAGCAAAACAGAGGAAAAGGGCAAACAGAGACGGAGGCAAAGACTCCGGCAAAAGAACTGAAAAAAGAACGAACATACGACTAAATTGTGAATTTATTTACATTTAATTGCATCTAAATTACAAAACAAAAAGCGGTTTTCACCATTGTCTCTGAAATTATATTTTAATGTGTGTCCTCTGCTTTCGTTTTGATGAAGTCCCTCCATTCTGATGCCCCTTCCTCCTGGCCCTTTCTTGGTGTCGAGATAATGATGATGATATGACTCATTAACCTCGACGCATGACCCAAGCAAATTAGAACTACAAGAAAACTCATTCCACAGACACAAAGAAACACCATTTCTTTACACTTGGCGGCTGGAGAGAGGGAGAGAATTTTGGGTTTAAATAAAGATAAATAAAATTCTTGTGAATCTCTCTGAGGGAAATAATGTAGTTTAATTTAGGACAACCTTTTGTGATGTTTTATTTAATTTTATGTTTAGTTAAAGGGCTATTTTAATATTTTGCAAAATCTTAAATTTTTTAATAGATCTGTTTCATAATATTCTGTACCTTTGATATCCTGCTGTTAAGTGTAATTTATTTTTAAAGCCAATTATGACCACAATAAATGATAAACAAATGCAGAAATTAATGAAAAAACCAAGAAATATTATTTAATTAAGCACCATCATAAAAAAGAAGCTTTTTTGCCATTTATTTCAATTGGATTTTGTGGCTTTGTTTTAAAATAAATGCCCGTAGCTTAGTGTAATCTTTTTTGAAGCGCATATGAGCGATATAGATACATATTTCAGCCTGTCTGTCTGTCTGTGTGCCCGGCTCTTGGTCTGTTTGAGCTGTAAGTGTCTTTTGAGGCCGTGTTTTTATTGCTGCTAAGTTCGCTTGTTGACTTTGGCTGAGTCATCATCTCGCGGTTCGTCGGTTCGGTTTGATGTTAGAAGTTCTCCACTCTCCGTTCCGGCTTCCCCCGAGCCGAGGAGAGAGAAAAAAAAAACAGCACTTAGCTGACATATTTTCCTTTGTAAAACTTAATGGTCTAGATAAAGTTCGGTCGGCTGACTGCGGTTTTGTCGCTTAGAGTTTTCTAAACCGAGCATCGCATGCTTAGCATTTAAATGAGCTGAAAAAAACTGAAAAGTTTTGCATAGAAGAACCCAGCGACGACAACGACGATGATGATTCAATTGGCCGTGCATTTGGCTGGCTTTTGCAATCTTTCGGATTCGGATTGCAAGTTGAACTTCGGAGACCACACCTTGGTAACGTTTCCATTTCGATTCCGATGGGTTGGATTTCGCTGGAGGTTCGGGTTCGTCATGATTGCAAATATCTTGTGCAATCTGAGGCGTCTCCATTTCCCACGTTCTGTACTTTTTCAGGGTACCGCGAGTGGTACGCCGTCGTCTTGTGCAATTAGTTTGGTATTTCGAGTCATGCCTAATGAGCTGAGTGGGGTCAAGGGATTTAATTGCATCTTAAACGGTTCTCCGGCGACTTTAATTTTAATTCCGTTGCAGCTGCAATGCAAATGCAAATGCACACGTCCGCTGCCTCGTCTTTCTATTTATGTTTTCCCTGTGTGTATGTGTCGGTGCCATTGTTTATTGTTCATTTGTTTATTTGTTTACATGGCAAACATAAACCAAACAAGCGCCGCCGCCACCGCCATCACCACCACTGCTGGTGGCAAAAAACTTTTAAGCCTGAATATGTTTACAAATGGCTAAAGATGTTGAGGCCCTTTCGGTAGAAAGTGTTGGGTTAATTTTAATAAATGATGTAAGGAAGTTGCAGGCTCCTTTAATTGCTCCTTGGAAATATTAATCAAGTGATTTGGGTCACTCGAAAATATTTGCTTAAATTAAATTTAAGAATTTCCTTCAAGTCAATATCAATATCTCAGGGAGGAGTTAAACCACTTTATAAATTATGTAGGGCACTTGGCAAGTTATTTAATGACTCAAAGAAATTTTAAGTTATTATTAATCAAGGCCTGGGGCTAGGGAAAATATTTATACACATTAAATTGTGGACTTTTCTGCGAGGTAAACATGAAAATCTAACTATGGGAAAGGTATTTGTTATGTTTCGACTTTCGCTGAATCAGTATTTCAATGAATTCGCAAGAAAAAATGGTGTTTAAGTTTCCGAGGAAATTATGGCATAAGAAATGTTGCTTTCACAAATAAATAAAATTCAAAGGAAGCTTGTATCCTTGGAGATTCTTTAAATTATAACATTTACTTCCCATTATGTGTATAAACAGATTAAATACTAAACGAAAATGTAATGCCAACTCCTTCGACCGGAAACAACTATTCTCCACAGCTAGTTTCGCCTAAGATAAACTATTTTCCTCATCTATTTTCTCTCTCCTGCAACGACGCATTCCGATTGTTTTCGATTCCACAGCAAATTTGTTTACTCTTGAATGCAATTGAAACCTTTGTGGAGGTTAATTTTCTTAGAGTTTCGTAGAAAAATAGAAAAACAACTCTATTGTTTACTCGTATTTCTCTCGACTGGCCTTAGCCTGGATTCATTTGTGTGTTTACGTGCCACATTCGGTGCCTTTGTTTACTCGCACTGAACTTCAGCAGCATTTTCTCCATTCGCTTAGGGAACAATTCCAACTTCTTGGGGGCTTTCTTTAAGGTTCTCTTCACGTTGTTAATGGTTTCTGGTTTTTCGGGGTCCGAGAGAGAGCCTGTGTTTTACCAAATTATAATCCGCATTTATCGCTGCTGTTAGTGTTAATGTGCTGCAGCAGTAATTTTCTTCATTTCTTGTTGTTTTTATTTTTTTTATTTCTGTGGGCCGTCCTGTATAATGCGCTTTAATTACTGCGGCGCCACATGAGGGAAAAGGCTGGCTGGGGGAAGGGGGTTTTCACCATTCGTCAGGATGCGATTTTTCGCTCTGCAAACGGAGCGCATTAACTGAAAAATGTGCAAAGTAAATCGTGTTAAAAAGAACTTATCATTTGCATTATGGCCCTGCCTCCCCCTTTTCGGTTATTATTATTTAATTGCTGTGGCGCTTTAATTATTGACCAGACACGAAACCGAATTGCAATTTAACATTTCATGGGGCCAAAGTGAAATGATGAAAAATAAATCAACCTCTGGGAAGAAAAGCAATTTCCGAATGGGAACCCATTGCAAATTACATGCCAAAAACACACAAGACAAACGCTTCTACCATACTGAAAACTAAAACTAAAAGTTATAGCTGCTAAAAAAAAATAGTGCGAGGAAAAAAACTAAATTAAGCGCCTTTGACATAGAAAATGCAATTTGGAAAAAAAAGGAGAAAGAATTATCTGCATGGCGAGAGGGTTCAAATAAAAGTGAAATGCATGTGGGAGAAAGGCCAAAACAACAAGAAAACAAGTCCTAAAAAAAGTATAGGGCGGAGAAGAATAAAAAATGGAATTACGAACAGTTTTATTCTAGTTTATCACACGAATTGAGTTTGAAAATGCGTAGCCTGGCAAAGTGCCACAGAAGAAAGGAAAAGAAAAAAAAAATCGAGTGTAGAGGCAACGGTGGAAATTGCAGGGGAGTGGAAAACGGAAAAGGGAAATGCCCTAAGATAGATGCATCAATTGGAAAGGCAGAAGAAATGGCACAAAAATCGACGAGAACGACGACGGCGATGTCGATGTCGATGTCGAGGACGTTGACAAGCGTAAAAGACACCCAGGGAAGAAAGGACATGTGTGCGTGTGGAAATCCTTTAAAAAGGCAATTTTGGTAGCACTTAAATGCAGACTCACAACGAAGGAAAATCAGTGAAGGGAAGCAGAGTGGAGCCAGGACACGCGACTGCTTCTCCGGCTCCTTCTTGGCCTGTCCTGGCCTGTGTGTATCCATTAATTGGAGAGAGTTGAGGGTATTCGTGGCACTTAAATGACTAGAACTTGAAAATATATTAAATACTATTACATTCGGATACAAAAAAAGCATTAATATTTTTAAAAGGAGCAGTTTAAGGTGCTCAGTTTGGGAATTCCTGCTAAAAATGTAAGGGTATGCTGAAATTAATAGAAAATTGAGAAATCTATACTATATTCGGACTTAAAATAGATATTACTGAATGAAAAAAATCAAGGAAATGGGCGTAAGGCACTATACTTGGGCATCCCTGCTTTAATATATCCACTAAGTATCTCATAGTCTATAAACTCTACCATTATTTCATAGTTATTTTCTCCAAAAGGAGGCTGATTGGTGGGTGGTGCGCCTCTCGCCTCCTGCTTTACTATGCGCCTGCCACGCCCACAGACACATCCGCCGCATAACTAGTTGCCGTCGAGAGTGGCAGAATGGAACGGAACGTGGCGCTGCCAAGGCATGTGGCATGCGGTGGTGTGGCTATATGGGGTGTGTGTGTGTGTGTGTGTGTGTGCGGTGTACGGCATGTGCCATAACTCCCTCCATCCCCAACACACAAACTCATATTCGTGTGGGTTTGTGCAATGATGACACACAGGATGCCAGACTCTCATCTACACTGCGAATGGCACAATCTTGAAATTAAATTGGATTTCTATTCTAATTTTATACGGATAGCTATCTACCTTTAAATAACACCGAGTTGAGGTTAAACTTGGCGAATTGAAAGCCTATTTCTTGCTCGGATTAAACGAATTCAATTTAATATTGTCAGCTCTTTCATGAGAGCGAAAAAAAAAACATTACATTTAATTTGGCATTTTTGTATAAATTAAACAACTCTTAACGCAGAAGTTAAGAACGGAAATCTAATAGTTTTAAAGAGCTTTTCTTAAAAAAAAAATAAAAAATTATAAAGGATATAGATAGTACATTTAAATATTTATTATTTACGTTAAGAGCTGTTAAGGGAATTCTTGTAACAAAAATCATAGGAAATCTTTAAGATACTTTCAATGACTCACAAATAGATATATTTTTCTCTTCTATGACCTTATTTCTGACCCAAAAAGCGGGGTCGACCCCTGCAGTGTCCCGGTGTTTGGCGATGAAAGGCGAGACCCTGAGCTGCCTTTGCCGAAGAAGGAATCGAGTGGCTGCCGGCTTTAATTAGGCACAGATCGGCTCAGGCAGCAAGCCAGCCAGCTAGCTATGCTATATGCAGCATGGACATCGAATCAAAGATTTATGTAACGCGTGGTACCACTGTAACACCAGCCATGCCCATTCCATTCGAGCCTGCCCCTCGGAGCACACATCCTGCCAAGCGCAACGCATAAAATTGTGTCACAATAATTTTGCCACGCCTGGGAGGAGGCGGAGTTGCAGGACCAGGAGGAGTAGCAGCTTTCTGCCATCAATGCAATTGCCAGGATGTGCAATTCGCAAGGATGCTGGGTTTGCCGGAGGGAAGGAAGCGAGAGCAGGGAGCTGGTAACTGGTAACTGGGAACAGAGGCAGTCATTGCATAATTGCAATTAACACAGTCCTCGGTTGAAACTAAAACAGTTACTTAGTGCAGAAGACAACTTCCTCTGTGGGCTGGCTACCCTCATCCTGCAGGATGTCCCAGAGTATCTGCAGAGCATAGTATCTGGGTGTGCGTGTGTGTGGCGTGCGAAAAGGTTTCCCCATTGTGCACTCAAGTGTGCGCAACACTCAAACACAAAGGCCGCATACAAAATTTCACACGAATCCTCCTCCAGAAGAAATATATATATGTATATATGCTCTCTACCTTTTTCTGGCCGAGCATAATCGATGAAGGAAGAGAGAAAGGGAGCGCAAAAAAAATAAGAAGGAAGAAGGAGGCAAGGCAGCATGTTAAACTGAAACTGAGCAACAAAATCAACGCCATGTCCCGACAATACAAAGGACATTTGCTGCTGCAATGAAAATGAGTGTGGAAAAAATCCAAAAATTGCTCCCTTTGTTCGCTGCATTTGCTCTACAGTGAGGATTCCCCAGAATGAAGTGAAGTGGCAAAGAAAGATGGCTTCAACATGTGGGAAACTCTGCATGAGGACGAAGGGTATTAAAAACATATCAATTGCCAGAGAAATTAGCCAGCGGGAAACCATAGTTTCTCGGGGTGGAGAGTTTTATAATAAAGCGATGCGAAAAATATTATCCTTTTAATGAAAAAGAAACAATAAATAAAATGTGCAGGAAGTGGAATAAAAATAGATGCACAATAAAATACAATATAGTGGGAATTAAATTGTTTTGTCAAATAATAGGGAGTTATTCTCCTATAACATTTATTAAATATTTCACTTGATTTAAGTTAAGTTTAAAAGTTGCTGAACCTCACAGAAACTAAATATATATCTGCTTTCTATAAATTCTAAACTCTTAATTAAATAGTAAATACCCAAATTCACTAGAAAAAAAATATATATTTCCTGCCTTTGCTGCAACCTCTAAACTGTCAATTATTTTCTACTAAAACCCTATAATTCAAAGCTTCTAAAAACTACCTAAAAATAATGTCTCATGACCGGACTGAAAATCATTCCCCTCAATAATTCACTTTAATAGCTCTTTGATTTCTCCATCGGCGGAGCTGAACCCTTCAATCAAATCCAAAATCGAACCGCAATCATCAATTGTTCCCATTTTAGATTGACTTTGCTTTTTTTGATAGTTTGAAAAGTTCCTTTTAACAATCCAGTTTCAGTTTGAAGTTTTCCGGTGGGGTGGGAGCCATAAATCGATTGAATTTTAAATATGTTAGAGGCAATGGTTTTTCCATTTTCCGCGCGAATATTTGGCCTCCTCGCCCCTCTGTTTGATTTTCCTTTTCCCTATCCTCCCTTCCCTTCTTGATGGCCTGTTGTCATCGCCGTTTTTCGCGAGCAACAACTGTCGGTGTGTGTGCGCGTCTGGGATTATATTTTAAAGGAATTTTTCACCCTGCTTGCCGTAGAAACCCATAACTCCCCCAAACCCTTCCGATTCTCGTTGCTGTTGGGGGGGAGAATTCTCCAGTGTTGTAGCTGGTTTTAACATTGTACAATTTGCCCAATAACATGACACACAGGCATGAAAATCAGCCAAGCCAACTAGGGGTGCCTGCCGCCGTAACGCTCCCTCTCCCTCGTCTAGCCACCCCTGCGCGTGCGTGTTGCTGCTGCCGCTGCCTCTTCTTCCTTCTCTTACTGGTGGCAAAAAAAAAAAAAAGGAACCTGAGCGAAAACAAAAAATTACAGGCAAGCGGCAAAAACTGGCGAAAGGTAAAAAAATACAATATATACGAGGAAGAATATTATTTTTCGGTATAATGGCACATGAACACGAAATGAGCAGCGGCGTACTGGAGAAAAGGAACCGGGTATGGCAGCGGTAGCGGTAACGGTAAAGCTAAAGGTAAAACGGGAATGGGAACGCGCGTCGTGTGATATATTTTATTTTTATTGATTATTCCTTGACTCCCGATTCGCGCCGGAACACCTTCCCCAACCACCCACCCGAATGTACCTTACCTTACACGTTCTAACGCCTTGGAAGAGGTGCACACGGCAAGAAACTGTCAGGAAAATGGGTACTAAAGGATTAATTTTTAGATATTGGGTACCTAACATATTGGGCTAGTTAAGATAATAAATATAGATTTTTTCCTGACAATATTTTTATTATTTAAATAATTTTTATAGTAAAATATATTGAAAATGTTTTTAATTATGATTAAACTCTGTTTAAAATATTAAAAAACAAATTTGATAAAATTAAATGATATATATATTGTTAAATACTCTTAAGAGTAGAAATAATATACGTATTATGGTTAGGTGTTACACTAGCAAAGGATATGGATTGTAATATCAAAAGCAGTGATGCCCAAGGCCCTAACATTCATAAACATTCTCTGCCGAGCCTCTATCGGCACACACTCAGTATGTAAGCAATTGTAATTTTGAAAATGTTGGGCCTAAATATAGTCTCTTTTAAAATTAACTAGCTAATTTTCAACTGGTAATAAATATCACAAATACTTAGATTTTATTAACTTAACTTATTAAACTTTGAATAGGTTTTCCTTAGAAACAGCCTGAAGAATGTCCCCCTTTTTGCCAGTGAACTAATACAAATTGTGTAGCTTCACTTGGAAATTGTTTATTGTTGCTAAAACTTTTTTCGCTTGTTTTTTTTTTACCTGCTTTCTGTTCTCTTCTTTTTTTTATCGTTTTGGTATGGCTAACATGCCATGAACACTTTAATCAAGTACATATTTTATGCACATGTGTGTGTCTGCGTGGGCGTTTCTTGTTCTTCTTTTTGTTGCTGGTGTCCTGCATTCGCTTTCATAATGACAGCGACAACAACTACAAGAAGGACAACAACAATAAGTACACAAGAATAATAATAACAAAAACACACAGTTCATTGTTGTCGCTGCCTGCTGCAATTTTCATAATAAAGCAAAAAATAAGAATAATAAAAACAAAAACACCTTGACCCAAATGCGCGTTACCAACGCAGTAAATAAATTCTCCTCCTCAATCCACGCTCACACACAGACCCACCTACACACAGATTGTTACTACTCTTACTATTTTTAATTTGTCTAAACATTTTTTAGATGCAAAAACGAATAAAAAAGAGATGAGAGAGAGATGCAAGGATCCAACAGCAGCAGCATATGGCCCAGACAAAAAGGCTTTGTTTGCATTTTTGCCGAGTTCCCTGGCTGCCTCTCTTTGCTTTAGCATAAACAAGCAGACAATCGCTTTCTAGCCCAAAAACTCTACCCAAAACCACCCACAAAAACCACCCAAAGCCGCCCACATCAACCAAAAAATGCATACGCAAATTTATACACCAGATATAAGTTTAGGTTTAAGGGGACTCCGACGACGGTGTGATGGTGGCGGAATATACATGAAACATGTATGGAAATTTCCCAGTAAAAAGCAAAAATATATATTTTATGCACTGTCGTTTGTGGCTTCGAGTTCTCTTCTTCTCGTTCTCGTTCTGGTTTCTGGATTCTCTCCGGCTCTGCCTTTGGTTTGGCCCATGTTCTATGCAAAAAAAAAAAAAAGATGGAGAAAAAATAGAAATATAGGAATAATAATAAACTTTACTGGTGGAAAAATGCATGCGGTTAAATTTTTGCCTTTCATTGTGATACCCTTTTTGGTAAAAGATACTCGTATGATATGATCAAAGTGTGTTCAGCCAAGCTTTGAGGGATAAAATGCATATTTAATTCAGAGAACTTTTTAATATATTTGTGGTTAAGCGTGTACTTCAATTAGGAAAGTAGCTTTTGAGGATTAAATAAAAAGGGGTACTATACTAGATAAGCTACAACTCCATAAAAAAGGAACTCATAATATTTCTTCTTTTAGAAAATTTTTATATAGATTTCTTAAATGTTTCATAGCACACTTTTCTTATAAATTAAGTATTGTTACATATTTATCAATTAATAATAAATATAAAGGGCAGTCAGTTATTTTTAAAAGTTTACAATTGAGTATCTAAGAACCTCTCATTTATTATTTTGATTGTACTAATTTCTTTTTTCTTTCTTTCAGGTAATTACTAAACCATTGATGATAGCACCGAAATTTGATTTAAAAATATTTGTTTATGGCAAGTACGATTAGCTTTACAAAAACAATTTTCTAATGGCATTCCCCTGACTTCCTTGGCATTTCCATATTGGAACTATTTTTCTTGTCAGTATTTTTTAGTGGAATATTTTTTGTTAACCAACTTGCGAAGGTTTTTTGCTGTTGCTGGGTTTAACTAGATTTGCTTTAGCTGCATTTTATGGGTTTTAGTTTTTTTTTTTTTGTTATCTTGGCTTCAGCCTCAGTTTTCTGTTCTTCGTGGGGCATCTTCAGCTTCTGCTTGGCATATTTTATGGACTATCGGTCGGCATGTGTGTGTGTGTGCTGTGTGTAGGGAGAGAAGCTTTTTTGCAAGTTTTTAATTAAGGCGAAAGTGTCGACAGGCATGCTGGGAATATGGCAAAAGAGCCAGCGTTGTCCTGCGAGCCAACGAGCTGCCACTTTTGGCTTTTTGCAAATTGTTGCAGTTTATTTTATTTAGTTTTCCTTACAACTGATCGATAAACTCGCCAGATAACTAGAAAACTTCTCTGGGGAAAACTGAACAAGGAGGATGCAAAAGTTTGGCTAAAGGGCTTGAGCAGTTGGGCATTAATCGAGTTATCTTTAACCTATAAAGCTTAAAATAGTGGGAATTAGGTACTAGGAGCTTATGGAAACTATTAAGATGTAAAGGTAAAGCTGGTTTGAATGGCTCCTAATTTGTATACCATAAATGTAAGATTAATCAACCTAATGTAGAGATTTATATAAGCTTCTTTTTATATATTTAACTTACGATTAACTTACCATTTAAAGCCCTAAAAATCCGACTTCTTAGCTTGAAATCTTCTCAGAGAAACTTTATTTCAAGCTGCCAGCTTGTATTTTTGTATTCCATCACACCAATTTCAATTTGCTTACTTTAATCTTTCATAAATTTACAATTTTAATGCGAGACCTCTGCCCTGCAGCATTCGTTCCAAAATAAAATCCCAGCAATTTGTCAAACAAGCCCCGGCTACCCACGCAAATAACACAAAAAAACAACAAACAAAACGGAGAAAAGAAGAGAAGAAATCTCCCAAATTAGAAACTTGTCATTCCGATTAGCTTCAAAAGCAAAAAAATTTGTATGTTTTTTTTATATTCCCATCCAGAAACTTAAGTTAAGTTACGAACAGGTTTAATCTTGACCGAAAGGAAGGGCGGAGACCCAGAGAGATATTGCCTTTAAGGGTTTAAGCCGGACACAAAGGAAGTTGGAATAAGAGGGAAGGCATGAAAGGGACACGGCGACATTGTGGCCAAAAAGATACTCGGGGGAAAAAGGGTCTCCGCCAGATATTATTTCTCTTACCAAATGAGAGAAAATGCGCGCACATAAAACAAGATGAAACAAAAGCCAAAACGGCATTAAATACAATAAAAAACACAGAGCGAAAAAGAAAGAAACAAAAAAATATTATTATTAAGAATTCAGAATGGCCGAGCGGAGAGAAAGAAAAAGCAATTAATAATAATTAATGTTTTTATCTTTTTGTTCAGCCCTCTTCTCTCAGTCTCAGTCTCGGTCTCAGTCTGTGTCTGCCGCTGACTGAATAATATTTCTCTTGCAGAGAGCCAAACAGGAAACTGACCAAGAGTTCCAGAATACAGAATTCAGAATTCGGAATTCGGAATTGAGAAGCCCCAGAGAATCCCAGAATCCAGTTCCAACTTCTGCGACTGTCTGGGACAGCAGCGATCTTTTATTTTTTTAAAATATATTTATTACATTCGGCCTGTCCGGAGTTGACTTAATTGATAATTGGAATTTCTTCCCTGCAATGTATTTAAATTTTTCAACATAATTACGTTTCATTTGTATGTTTCATTGCCTCTGCGTGGCGTTCGTTGGCTGGTAGCTTGTTGTGACTTTAACCCAAAAAGGCCGCAAAACTTTCAGCCACTGTGAGCTGAAATAATTGTTCAAAAGAATCTGCAAGCCGGACAGAAAAAAAAATAAGAGATATACAGATACAAACAGAAAACCAGCAATAAAACCGAAAAAACCGCAGCAACTGCAAAAAATTCAAGCGGCGAGAAGAGAAACAATTTTTTTCTTTTGCATTTTTTTTTTCGGGGTTTTCACTGTTTACTGCGAAAGTGTTGGGAAGAGGCGTTCTAGCGTTTAAAAAATTTTGTGGCCGTCACCAATCGACAGCAGCCGAAATGTATCTTAAAGTTTGCCACTTGCCTCGGTGTTGATGTTGATGGTTTCGACTTGACTTTGGCTGCGGGCAGTTTTTGTTTTCTTTCCGTCGGAGTCGTCGTCGTTGGAGCCGCCGTCGTCGTTGTTCTCGGAGCGAATGTATCTGTATGTGCAGCTGGGCTTGCTTGTGTATCTTTCGGGTTCAGTTTCGGGGCTCAGCAGTTTTTTTTTGGAGGCCTCCGCAGCTTCAGTTCGTTTGTTATTGCTTTTGTACAACATTTAAATGTTTAGCTGCCGTTTGAGCTTCGCATTCGAGTGTGCTACAGAGGGTATGAGGGGTATTTTGGGTTTTGGGTGATCTTGGTGAGGATTTCTGGGAGATAAATTGTGAGGGAAATCAAGAATTTATTCGAATTTATTAGGGAAATTTATGTGTGATTTATGATTTATTATTTAGACCCAAGACTCGTGAATCGTATTTTGGCCGTAAAGCGGGGTATTGGTGTATTTGTGAGTCACTTTATGCTCAATTTTTTAAATTAACCTTAAAATTATAGATTCACAATTGGCATTAGAATTAAAGCAAGACGTAATAATTTCCTAAACAAACTTTAATAGGTATTCCTCTATTGAAACTAAGCCCGTTCGAACTCTCCTACTAATCAATTCCCATTTTATTAATTCAAATTCATATATGTTTATTAATTCCTTGTTCTCCTTTTAATGAGTATCCAACCAATCGAATCTCATTCCAAAGTCCCATTTCCACTCACGCTTTCTTGTTCTCTTGGCTTTTTTTGTAGGCGTGAGTTTTATTTCAGCTCACTTAATGCGAATTAAGCTAATTTAAAAGCGATTCGAAATTAACTTTAATGTGTATGCAAACCCAACACGAAACGGCAGGGAAAAATAACAGAAAAACCCGAACCCAAAAGCAGAAAAGCATTTCTCTAACACTTTTGCTGGAGCTGGAGCTCCCTTCATTATGGGCACTGGGCTTGGTCTTTGGTTTTTTGGGTTGGGATATACGATGTGTGGGCGTCTTGAAGTGGCTTCTGTGGATCGAGCCCCCATGTATCCATCCATTGAAATTGCTGTGGTTATTCTTGTTGTTGTTGCTGCTGCTGCTGCTATGACCCAATTGACGTAGTTCAACGTCGTCGACGTCGTCGTCATCGCTTCGCTTGTTAGAGGAGCTCTTAAAATAAAATTGAAAAAAAGAGAGAAAAAGTAGAAGAAGTGCAGGTCTGTGTAGTAAAATGCACATTGGATGAAGATGGTAGGTTCTTCCGCCACATGCCTATAGATATATAGACCCACATACACACTCTCCCATATACTCGTATATAGGCATGTGTGTGTGCCTAAATTGTAGGTAGCAAGCATGTATCTTAATGAAGGCAATTTGCTTGTCGAGTTTAGGCAAGTTAGTTTACCGAAAATTGGCATATGGCCAGTAGCAACAAAAGCCCCGTACTGAGTGCTGCATTTGGCCCCAAAAGCACCCCACCGCCGCCCAGCTTACAACCACCTCCAAACTCTTGGCCATCACACCATGCAGTGGCTACAGTGGGAATTCCCGAAGACGAACTTTTGCAGTTTGATTTAAAGGGGTTTCTAGCTTAGAATTTATTATACTTTGGCTTCTAAAGTATTTTAATGCTTTTAATGTTAGAATTCCCAACAGGTTATAAAGGGATACTGATGAAGAAGAGACTTATTCTAAAAACAGCTGTTTATATTATAGAATTTTGCAAAATTGTAATATTACTTTGCCTACTGGCACCTTTTAACGCTGGCTTTTAAGCTAGAATTCCCAACAGGATCTAGTTGGAGTTCCGCTGTGGTGAAGAAGTCACTGAAACAGCTGAATCTTATTAAATTGTAAGAAAATTAAAGCCAATACATATATAAAATATTCTCCTTAAGAATTGCGACTGTATCCTCCTCCCTTGACTACTCATTCAGCAGGGCGCACATGTCGATAAACCAACTTACACACATCGATAGCGATAGGAAAGCAGCAGGATGATGAGAGGGGCCTGAAGATGAGGACATGCCAGGCATGCACTCTGGGGGGTAATACGAATTCGGTTGTTCCCTTGGAAAACCCTACTGCTCCTGCTCCTCGGACCCCTGCCTACACGTAGCGAAAGAAGAGTTATGCAAGCTTCAGAAACATGTGTGGTGTGTGTGTGCAGATACAGGGCTCGAAAGGATGCAAGTTTTCGGACCAAACAAAGCCGAGAAGCGATGGATTAGAAATGATTTACTGGGCAGTTGCGAGAAATGGTCCAACGCTTACAGTTTCAAAAACCTTAGAAAGTTTTATTTAATTTTTGTAGCTTTAATTAACTCAGTTGAGAAATTTAAGTTTCGAAAGTGTGAAAATTCTATGAATATTAATATCAAGCTCTCACGATTCTTGGATATCTTAATAAGCTAAAACATTTTGTTAATTATCACATTCTCCTCATATTAACAAGAAATCATTTTCCAAATCATGTTAACTATTAAAAATTAAACAAACTCTTGCCTTGGGGTCAATTTCTCACTACTTTCTTCAAGCTTTCTTTGCAATAACTTTTAATGCCGAAATTCTCAGCAATTTAATGAGTTTCCTCTCTCATATTTTAGCACATTTATCATGCCAACTAATAGAACCAACAATTTCTGCCCTGGGCCATTAATCAAATGGCTCTCTTAAACTATTTCTTGCCGTGTACATTTTCGGGGGGCCGCTCGCCCGAAAATGCCAAAACGAATTTCTGCTTAAATTGCGAAAATTTAATAATCTAATAAGGCAAATTTTAACAAACTATTTAATGGCTAAACTGAATCCAGAGCCGGGTCAAATTCTGAGGCTAAAACGAGGCAAGGCAGGGAGGCAAGCGACTGGGAATGGCCTAAGGCGGAGCGTTTAGCTTAAGTTAAGCGGAGACAGCAGCGGCAGCAGTCGCGTTTAATGTCTGTGAAATTGAAAAATTTACTCTTTAATATGCGAACGGGTTGGTCGGGAGCCTCGAGAATGGAGCGGGAGCAGGAGAACCTGCCGGAAAGAGTCAGATACGGATGCTGGATGCTGGATACACGATGCTGCCTGCTGCCAGCCTGCTGGTCAGGCCAAATGGTGTGGAAGCTGCTGCTTTTGCTGCTTGAAGTGCAGTTAGAGCAATTTCACAACTCACTAACAATCATTAATGCGTCGCCGACATAGCCGCCAATCCCCCAACCTCCTATTTTGGTACCCTTTACTTGTAGGAGACGAGGGTATATGTGGCCTTGTGGATCTTTCAGCTCCTAGAGATTTTTCCTAGATTTTTGTGAGCCTCTAAAAGTATTTTTTGAAAGACATTCCGCGCGTTCAGGGTTAGAAAAACCAATCTACACATTTTCCAGGAGAAATACTTTATTATTAAAAAAACATTAAAAAACCAAACTATACCTTTTATGATTACAGAAGAATATTTATTAATTATTTATCAAGTACCAGGGTATCATATAGTCGTGATATTCCCCCACCGCCTCCTTTCTTGTTGATTTTTTCTGCCTCTGCCAACTTTGAAGGAAGTCAGTCGGCCTCTAATAAGCAGCCTCTCTCGGCGAACTTAAATCATAAACAGGCCCGAGCTGGCTGCTTTATGAAATGGAAAATGTGCAGCAAATGAAAGAAAAGCCAGGCGAACAAAATAAAATTATTCCGAAGGAAAGAGCCAGAGCCCGGCGAATAGCAATCGGATGGAATGGATGGCTGCCTGGCTGCCTCTCTGACTGGCTTGACTGACTGGTTAGTTGGTTGAATCGTTTGCCTGTGCTTGGATGTGATTGAGGCCTGCGGCTCATTTTGAAGTTCATGTCGAAGCGTTTGCTAAATCGACACGCAGAATAGATATGGGGAAGCCGTAAACAAAGGAGTGGGTTTGGCCCCAAACATGGGGAGGATGTTGCGGCGAGAGCGTAATGAAAGCTGGGCGAGAGTACACATATATTCAATGAGGCGTGCGAGGTGTGCTTCAGGTGTGTGTGGCTCGGGGAAAACTCCATTAGAAGGTGGTTTCTCCCGCTAGTTTTTGTTTCTAATAATTAAATGCTGATGAGTTGAATTTTTCGAGTTCATTACAAGATTTTTCAAAGTCATGTGAAGTGTATATTAAATTAATAAGAGTTTTAATGAAGAAGGGTTTGAGAAATTGGGTTTTCTGAACTTTAAGAATTTTGTAGAGCTTTTCTAAGGCTAGATTTTCTTTTAAAAAGTACTTTTTTACAATTACAATTTCTAACTTTAATGACTCTCTAGCTTTTGAGGCCACAACTGGCCTTAAAAATGCCTTTAAATTTTATTTTAAACGATACCTTTACCGTCTACTTTGCTGTCAACCCACGTTCGCGTCGTTTATGTTTTATCATGCAGCACCACCAGCAGCGGCTTTTGATGACGGCCTGTTGCTGTCTTTGCTGCGGGGAGTTTTGCCTCTTTTCCCGGCCTTTTTTCTATGGCCGAAAAAGATCGTAAATGTGTGCCAAATTATAAGTCATATGAAACAATGACTGCTACTTAGTTATGACCATAAAACGGGGCCAACTCCGCTGCTGCTGCGACTGCTGTCAAAGTCATTTTGGCGCATAATTTTTACAGCCATTTTGCCCGCTCTCCTGCCGCTGCTGTTAACTCAAAACTCGTCGCCGCGTTCTTCATATAACTTTTATAGTCTCTCCTGGTCGTTGCTAAAATATTCTAATTGTTTTCAACAATTTTTGAATGCGACGCGCCGTGTACGCAGCGCGCGGGGCAGTGTCATAAATCTTTTTTAGCCATATACTGCAGCGAGGGGAACAAAGATGAGGCAGCAACTGAAATGGCCAAGACAAATTTGCTTTAAAGCTCGCCAATAAAAGTTAACAGCGTCGTCGCCGTCGCCGCGCAGCACTCATAGCCAAGTATCTATCCTCTCCAGCTTAACTACAGTATATATGTGTGTGTGTTGTATCTTTTGCATAATCTAGCCAAAAAGAAGGCATTTGAGACTGGTTTTATGGTCTAAGCCGTTGGTCCGTTGGCCCGTCAAGGGTATGGGGGAATGATTGAGTGGAATGCACGCGGGAAACGTAATTAAAATTTGTTTGCTTCACAAGAAGCACTTTTGGATACCAGAGCTAGGTAGTTTTTCTTTTTTATGATATTTATATCTATTTAGATAGTTGGTGGAGGTACTTTATGGCGCTCATCCTACCTGTATCTGCATTAGAGACAGAGTCTCTAACTCCGCAGTGGATTTATATTTTATTGCCAAAGGATTTCTGCAGATATCGTAAATTCTTGTATGTAATGTTGGGGTAATTTAGATGGGAATTTGCTCTAGAGTGGGGTTTTATTACGGTTTCTAAGGCGCTTTGAGACGGTTAAATGCAAAATATAAATATAATATAATAATAATAAAATAAGACGTTCCGTATTACTAAAAGTTCTCAAAAGACCGGTTGCCCGAGGAACCATTTAAAAAGGTAATCAAAAGAACTGCTTCAATTGCTCTTTTCCTTTGAATGCGAGATCAATTTTCGCTATTTTTAAAAGAAAGAAAGATCTTTTCGCTCCCTCTTCCACAGATTGCCTGCAATGTACAATCAAAGCAACAACAACAGCGAAACCAAAAATATGGGTTGAGTCAAATCTACGAGCTCTGATAAATATACAAGTGTATGCTCTATCACTTTCTCACTACCTCTTCCTTGCTTTGCCTGCAATGTACTAGCAAGGCAGAAACAACAGCGAACCCTAAAGAATACCTCATGTATTCATTAAACCTAATATAGAGCTCTGATAAATATACAAATAACTTTGCCTTAATGTACACTGCCACCACCATTGAAACACATTTCATAAATAAACCAAAGATACCGAAATCCATTTAGCCAAACCTCAAGCACTTTCATACATCATAACTTTCTCACGCAACTCGAGATACTTGCCATATAAGTTAATACCATCTTAGAGATACACAGCAGCAGCAGCGCAGATTGCGTAAATATTTCACCATCAGCGAAACATTCTCACATGCTAAGGCAGCGTTAAGCGGCGGCATCCGTTAGATACACCCGAAAATGTAGATACTTTGGCTGGAGTTCATTGCCAATTCGCATGCAACTTGCAGATACTTTTTCGCACACACACGCTCCCATGTCTCAGCTAGTTTATATCATTTTAATAATGTATCTACTAGGTGGGTAGCTCGTGTCGGTCGTAGCTCCTGCAGCAAAGTTCAAAGTAGTTTGCACTCAATTTCAATATTTTACACAGACACAAAACAAAACAAAACAAAACAAGAAAAAGTAAAGTAAGGAGGGCAAACGAGAGACTCTGTGTGCAGCTGGCAAGACAGCGAACACAATATATCTCATAGATACATATGTTTTCGCTATATATATTGCTTATTATGTATTAGCGTGTGCCTGCCCCTCAGGAGCCAAAGTAACTAATATGAATAACTAATAAATCACATTTGGACGGTGATTTATGTGACAGGTGCGTATTGCGATTTGAAATTGGCAACAGTTTCCATTTCGTATCCGCAAATTGGCCCAAAGGCAAAGCAAGCCAAAGGCAGCAGCATGTGTGAGCTCCTTTTTTGGGTTTTACTTATATTTTTTTTTTGTCATGCAAAATTTCACCCTAAGAGTTGTCAAATTAGTTGAGGAGAGAAAAGGTTTCTTCGTAGGCCTGCTGACTGACCCTCAATTACGCATTTCTTTGGAAAACTTTGTTAATTTGTTGTCGACTGACTACAACAATGGGCAGGGGCTAATGGATTGATGTGGTGTTGGCGGGGGTTCGGAAAACACACTACGCGTACCTTTTGGACATTGGTTCGTTCGTTATTAGCCAGGCCGAAAGAGAACTGAAACAGAACCGGACCTTATCGATGCCATCAGCCAGCTAGCTAGGTCTGGGTCCTCATTATGTAACCTCTCATAATTCTTTCATTAATGAAATTCCCACACGACGCTGCCCTGCCACCATCATCTGCATTATGTAAATCTTCTATCAACAACACAGCTCAGCACGGAGTCGGTTTCATTTGGGTATCCGTCGTCCTCCACTTTTCTGCTCCTTTCATCCTTGTCAACTAATTTCAGGGTTCTGTGTGTGTGCCTGCCGACTGCCTGTCATGTTTTTTAAGATTGTTTTAATTTTCATCCTTTCGAAGAAGGCAAAGGCGAAGGCAGGCAGAAACAGAGATCCGAGCTCGGCTGCATTTGGCTTTTACTTTCCTTTCCTTGCGGCCTTTAAAAATGTTGGCCAAAAACCAAATAAGACGAGAGAACTACCTGTTCACAAAACCCACACACACCGCAGAGGTAGCAATAACAGCAACAGCAACAGCAGCAGCAACGACGAACAACGAACGTCAAGCGAGCTGTCTGTGTCCGGAGCCAGCGAACAACAACGCCCAATGTGCACAGTGGTTCGGGATTAAGTTCCTTAATTTACGGGTTAATTACATCCAAAATGGGGCAAGTAAATTAGTTTAAATTACAGTGATGATGTGCTGAAAATATGTTAAATAGTTTTTAATGGGTCTTGGAAGTAATGGTGATATGTTTGCACAACAAAAAATGGGCTTAAAATAAAACTAAGTAAGAAATTGATTACTTGGTAATATTTTTAGATTATTTATCAATTAAATAATAGGTAATAAATTAATTTAAATGTGGAATATTATAAACTCTTTTGTTAAACCAGGGACCGTACTCATTATAAGTAAAATAACATAAATCAATATTTAATGATTATTATAAATATTTTAAAACCCAAGGATATTACAATTATTACTGTAAATATATTCAATTTTACAGTAATAATATAGATAGCTTGAGCTATTTATTTAAAGCTAAAAAGCATACCCCCTTTTGTTTAACTCAAGTTAAATAAACTTTTAACCACTGTGCCGCAACATTTGTCTTTCTGACTCCCATTCCCTGTTGTATATTTTTTTCTTTCAGCTTTTTGTTCAGGCCTCACCGGGGCCTCCTCCTGGCGGCTGGAGTTTTGAGTTTGAGTTCGGGTTTCGGCCTGGCTTGGTGGCTGCTTTTAAATACCCTTTACCTTGGCCATATTAATGCGGCTCCCACTGTTACTTGTGCATTGTTGTTGTTGCTGCTGCTTGTGGTGTTGCTGTTGTACTTCACATGTAGTTTGGTTGTCATTTGGCAGCGCCCGCTGTTTAGTGTCCAACATGAGGGCCGTTGGTGTCAGCAACGCTGCTGCTGCTGCTGCTCCTCATCCTCCTGCAATCGGAGAATGCGAGAAAGGGGAGATAGAGACAGAGAGAGAGAGAGAGAGGTGAAATGTGGAGTGGAGTGTGGAGCAGAATGTGGAGCTCTCCTGATGGCGACTGCCCGATCCCGATGCTGTTCTCCTGCTGCTGCCTGGGTCTCTGGTCTCTGGTATTTCGCCTCGGTAGCCTCAGCGACAGTTGTTGAAATTAAATGCTCACATGTGGGTTTTGTTTTCTTGTCTGCCTTTGCCCTGCCCAGCCCTGGCGCTGTGCTTAAAAAGCCCCAAGTCAACACAAAAAATAAAAAATGAAAAAGAACAGGCTGTCTTCCATAAATTAAATCAGCAAAGCCAGGGAATAGAATCAGAAATTATAGGAATTTTATATAATTGAACAGAAATATTATTTTACCTCCAATATTTTCAATCTAATAATAATCTAATATCACAATATTTTATTACACAAATATTACGATTTATGTAATGATCATGGTATTTTATCTGAGAATTATAAGTCTAAGAAATAATAACTTACTTTGAGAAGTAAATCCTCAAGTACACTTCCCTAAGGATTTTGGTTTAATAATCCATTAAGCTAAACTATACATTTAGTGGAGATAATATTTAAGGCATAATATATTGAGGTCTTAATGCCTTTTAAACAAATTTAAAGTCAAAACAATTCCTTTTTTCTATATTTAAATTTACAGTAAACCACATATTTCTTAGTCACCTCTATCAAAGTTCCACTGTACCGAAGAACCCAGCACATCCAAATAAAATGGATGGGAGTAAGGCAAGGTAAAACAGGAGGTAAAAAGGATTGCTCCGGCCAAATAAGACAACAACAAAATAAAAATAAAGAAGCCAGCGAGTGCAGACAACAACAATGCTCAAGTCTAGGGCGAGTGCCAAAACATATATGAACAAACATACATATATGTGCATACACAAAGGTATACAGGATATATGTGTGTGCAAAGAACAAAAAATATAAAAAGAAGATGCTTTCATTTCTGTTGCAATCTCCAATAAAGCTTAAAACATGGGAGCACGAGGGAAGTTTTAAAATTTTAATGATTATTGATGGATGGAAAGTTGGTGTTCTGCTAAAGGTAAAAATGCTGTGTGTTGGCAAGGAACAAGGAAACAACAAACAGCATTTTTGGGGCTTACCAATTTTTCGGTAAATTATGATGCATTAATAAAAAATAATGTCCGAACAAAATAAGAGCTTTAATTATAAAGTTATGGCAGCTTTAAAAATGTTTGTAATCCCCAAAAAAAAGGGGGTTAAACGATTAAGGGTTATGCCTGCTTATTGAGGCAGAAATGTTGAGAAAACATATAATAAATTCAGTAATAAACATTTACAGGTAGCATGTTTCACCTGCTGGATTATTGACATAATTAGGATAATTTTTAAAGCGTAAAAATAAATAATAGCTTTGTTAAAAAGGGAATTCTTGAAAATAAAGCATATTTCTGTAAATCATTCTTATAAATTCGTGTTAAAAATGTCCAAAATTAACTAAATTAGTTCCAAAGAAGTGTACATTTTTATAATCAATTTTTGGGAAGAAATAATGGTTAAGCAATTTTTAAAATATTTTCTTTACCGTTTTATTTAGTTATAAATCCCTCAAAACATTAAGGCAATACTTATTATTATTAATTTATGTTAAATTACTTCCAAGTAAGTGTAAAAAACTCGTAAAAATAAATCGTTTTGTATTAAATAATTGTTTGGTAATTTTTATAGCCCTTTCTCTACCACTTATTATCTTTGAAAATCTCCCCAAACTCCCATAGAAACTCTCCCGCTTCCAAAACCTCCTTGAGCAAATCAAAAGCAACTCTTAGTTGTAGTCGCCTCTCCAGCTTTTGTTGCTGTTATTGCCAAGTCTTTACAATTCGGGAACAGGCACTTCATTTGCTCCGCTCAAGTTGTGCAGATACAGATACAGCTCTACAGCTACAGCTACAGCTACAGATACTTTGGCGTCGTTCGCTTGTCTTCTGGCTGCATTTATGGCTGCATTTACTTTTTAATTTCATTTGCTGCCGTTGCTGGCTGCTGCTGCACTCCTTTTTCGAATTCAAGTGGAGTCAATTTCTTATGTCATGACAAGACACATACTTCAATACACACGGACAACAACGTACATCCCGGGCTCAAGTCGAAATGAAAAATACAAATGAAAATACAGAAAAATACAGGGGAAAAAATAAGCAAAAATGCCAGACGTTGTCTTGGGATCCAAAGGGATCGGAATCGGGATCGGGAAGATGTTGTCGCCATTTGGTGTATGGGATGGAGAGGGGGCAGCTACCTTTAGAATTTCGGGGCAGCTCCATGCCGTCGCTCGTGTGTATGGGCTTAAATATCTTTACTTATTTTTGGACATACTTGATTGAAGTATTTATGAGATTTCAGGCATTTCTGTAATTTTCTTTTGAGCTTTAAGTTACGCTCTTTTTTGTTTGGGTGCCGTGTCTGTCCTTGTCCCATCATCAAATGTACAAACATTTCGGGGGCCCCCGAAAAACAAAAGAGTTAAATGTTAAATGCTGAAGCTTAAGAACAAGGGACGAAAGATATATTTACATATGCATGGGAGAGAAGAGACCCCGTCCCATCCCGTCCCGTCCATGTTTGTCAGATGAAAAGATATGTCTTTACATGTTTTAATTTTCTTGGAAATTGTTGTTCAACTTGAGCCGAAGAAAACCAAAACCGAAACCGAACCAAAACCGAAACCGAGAATCGAGCAAAACACTTTACGGACACCGAAACAGACACACAGACTCACAGACTCTCTCTTCTTGTTGTGCCTCAGCTATCTCTTGATTTATTTTTTGTTTTTAAGTGAAATGTTAAACCTTTTGACAGCGGTAGTTTTCTTATTTAATTTATTTTATTTGCGGTATTTACTCTCGTCTTGTCTCGTCTCCGTCGCTGTCTCAGTCCCGGCCTCAGCCTCTCCATCTTCCTCGCTGGTGGAATTCAATTTTGGCTTTTTGTTTAGAGCGTTGTCTTTGCCTGCGCATTTTAATGTCAAACAATTGACATGGTTAGGCTTAAAGTTCTCTCTTCGAGCGGGTTTCAGTCTCAGTTTTGGTTTTTGTGGCCAATAATTAAAGTTGACAACTCTTGAATTCCGACGGGGGCAAGAGGAGATACCCAGACAGAGTCACTAATTTGGCCTTAAATTGCTAAATTTTTACTTGTCGGTTTCTGTGGTTTTCAAGCGTTTCTAAAAATCAGGTTTGCGGTGCTTCAAGAATTAAGGAAAAAAGTCTGATTTAATCTTTGGGTTTTTACAAGAAGCTTAACTCTGAGGACCTTGGGATTCGGCTTAATTAAAAATTATTCTAATTGGTTTATTGGGGATTTAAAGTCCTCACAAATTCCCTAAGAAAACTTCCATTGTGAAATAAGAAATGTATATTCCTTAAACATATTCCCCGAGCAATTAATCCCTATTATGTGCCTGGCTACTTATGAAACTGTAATCTAAACTATAGCCAACTTATAGCATTTCTCACTCGAATCATTTATCTTTCAAGTTGAAACGAAAGTTTTCAGTTTTTAGTTTTATTTTCTTACTTTTTGTTTAAACTTTTGATTAGAACAATTCCTCAAGTTCTCCGTTGGCTGTAACTCAAAACGCTTTGGGGACACCACAGAGAAAAAGAAGAAAATACTATGAAAATAATAAAGAAAAAGCTGGAACTATGCCGGGGAAAATTACAAATACTTTTGTCATTACAAGAAGCAGTCCCTCTCTGCCATAGAATTCCAATCGATGTGGAGAACTTTCCTCACGGCACATCCATTTCTCAAGCTCAAAATGACGAAACGCGCAACTTGGATTATTAATTACAATGCCCAGAGAGTAGAGGGATGGGGGCTGCTTTGAGATTTATATAGGTGTAACTCTGTGTGTTTTTTTTTTAGGTATCCAAGTATCTGTGCCGGCAGGCAACCGAATCGAAATCGAATACGAGAAACTCCAACCTGCCTTCCTTTCCTCCCACCAACTGTGCGACAATTTTGACTTTTATAAATATTTTGACTTGTTTTTTGTAGCTGACAGATACCTCCATCTCTCAGGTTCTGTTTTTGATGCTGCTGCTGCTGTAGATATTGCTGCTGCTGATGCTGGCTGCCGGCGGCATATCTGTGACAAAACATCATTCAACGTGTGCAATGATTGATGATGCAACTCAAAGCAACTTGTACTCAATTTTCACTGCCCGCTGAGCCAGGAACGTGGGGCTCACACACAACACACACAGAGACTGGGCAGCCAACCAACTCACATAACTTGCCGGGCATGACAAAATGTCACAAATATTCTACAAGCAATTTGTTTAAATATCGCATAAAAAACGAGAAAGAGAGAGAGAGAGAGGACCAGGAAGGCTAAGGTTAAATGGGTTTTGGTAAGAGTGGTACTGCGGATACCCTGAAAATGATTTGTTAGGAAAGTTACCTTGGGTGATATTTACTTTTAAAAGGGTTATGTATCTTGAAAGCTAAGGATATATAATATAATTCTAATTGTTTTAATAAGAAATAAGATTAAATGGCTACATATCAGAAAAAATTAGCTAACATTTTTTGTTATATTGCATAACAAATAGCTATGGTTAAAAAATAGCTATTTAACTTTCAAAATGTTCAGATAAAGCCACAAAATTATAAATTGACTTTGCCTACCTTTTGTGCATGCTGTGCGTGTGCCGATAGAGGCTGGGCAGAGAAATTTGCAGATTCGCAACTCACGGCTTTGGGCACCTTTGCTTAAAAGTATTATTGAGAAGGTATTTAAAGTAATTAAATATTATTGGAGGAACCTGAAACTTATAAAGTACAAAAAATCAAAAAGGTTTTAAATAAGCCAGAAACTCCATAAAGGTTAATAGTAACTCCTGGGAACCATCTAAAATCATGTTTTTCAAAGTCATTTCATAAACAGACATACCCTACAAACACAGCATTTCCCCAGCTAAAACATAACCCTGATAAAAATCAATAATCCCCGTTTGATAAACATAAATAATAGAGAGGAAAAAGAAGATTATGAAAACAAGCGAGGCTAATAAAAGCACATGTAGTACCATCCTTTATTCACTAACCAATAAACCCGCACTTGGCGAGAGTATAATAAAACGAAAGGCGAATTGCGTGATGCAGTCAATGATGAAGAAGAAGACGGCGACCAAGCGGGAAGTGCTTTATGGGGGGATTTCACGAGGGGATACCAAAGGGTAGAGAGATGGCGATGGAGGAGGAGGAGAGCCTCCTAAGTCTAAACTGGAAGCCAAGTGATCGGGGAGCCACAGGAACGGCGCGCAGCCGTGCGGCAATTAATATGTGAGCAAGATGCAACCATTGCCATTACCATGTGCCTTCAACTTGAACACAAAATAGTTAACTAAAAGGCTAAAGGAGTAAGCCAGGGACTGGGGCAGGGGCAGGGGCGACGGTAAAGTCCAGGTCGAAAGCTGGCAACGGCAACAGCTACATGATGTGCAATTACAAGGCGGGCTAGCAGCAGCAGCAACACTGCAACTCGAAGGCAATGGCAATGGCAACGGCAACATTGCAGCAGCGGCAACAGCAACAAAGCAGCATAAGTGCAGTGTCTGCCCTGCCCATGCCCCGCCCCCTTTTGCAGGCAGGAAAGAGGAAGAGGAGCAAGAGGAGATGCACTTAAAGAAATATAAATTTATTGTTTTTTTTATCATAAAAGAAGGATTTATAAATATATTTGAAAAATAAAGAATTAGAAATTAAGGAAGAAAATAAGTGGATAAATATGTAGGCAAATAGGTAAGAAAACAAGAAAGAAAATGAGGAAGAAAATAAGGAAGAAAATAAGGAAGAAAATAAGGAAGAAAAGTGCTAGGAAAATAGGAGGAAAATAAGTAAGAAAATAATATAGACAAAATGTGAGACATTGAATAGGAAAATAAATAAGAAAATACGTAAGAAAATAAGCAAAAAAAAAAAAAACGAGCGATATGTAACAAATAGGTAATAAAATATTAAGAAAATAAAGATTAAAATATGTGCAAAATTAGGTAAAAAATTATTCAAAAAATAAAAAAGGAAAATAAAGATGAAAATATACACAAAATTAGGTAAAAAACTATTTCAAAATGAGATAAATAAATATTAAAAAATTAGGTAAAAAATTATTCAAAAAATAAAAAAGGAAAATAAAGATGAAAATATACACAAAATTAGGTAAAAAACTATTTCAAAATGAGATAAATAAATATTAAAAAATTAGGTAAAAAATTATTCAAAAAATAAAAAAGGAAAATAAAGATGAAAATATACACAAAATTAGGTAAAAAACTATTTCAAAATGAGATAAATAAATATTAAAAAATTAGGTAAAAAATTATTCAAAAAATAAAAAAGGAAAATAAAGATGAAAATATACACAAAATTAGGTAAAAAACTATTTCAAAATGAGATAAATAAATATTAAAAAATTAGGTAAAAAATTATTCAAAAAATAAAAAAGGAAAATAAAGATGAAAATATACACAAAATTAGGTAAAAAACTATTTCAAAATGAGATAAATAAATATTCATTTTCGTACACATTAAAAGGCAAGTTTATAATTATATTAAACCATAATCTTGTTTACTACTCATACAAAATGATTTTAAATTTATAAAAACCTGCACCAGTTCTCCGAATTTAATCCAAACAATATTTCTTTGAGTGCACCATCAGCAGCAACGACAACAACAAGCAGGAACAACTGCAACAGCAACAGCAGCGGCAGCAGCAGCAGGCGCAGGAGAAGCAAAAAATATTGCATCTTCTCAAGCATTTAATCTTCTTTGCGCCTTTTTTAACCTTTTATTATTATGCCTTCAACGTGCAAACGTTTTGCTACGCTTTATATACCCCTCGGTAGCCCCTTAACCCCTACCTTTGCTGCCACTCTCTTGTCCCAAGTCGCCTTCCGTTTTGGGGCGCACTTACTCACACGCCAACCCCGGCGGAGATGGAGTCCGATTCCCAGTCCAGGTCCAAACACCAAGTACCGAGTACCAAGTACAACTCCCAGATCCCAGCCAAGTGGAATTCCAGCTTCTGCTTTTGTTGTTAATAATTTCTTTTCACTCCTCGGAGCTTGGCTTTTGCAATTAGAATGCGTGTTAAGTGCACAAAGATACAAAAGATACATTTCAAGGGAGCAACGTGGCTAAGGGATGGATAGACGTACACAGAGGGAAAATAGTCTTAAAATAACGATTATTATGGGATGTTGAAGGATTTTTCCATGTGTCCAAAAATGACTTCTGTACCCTTTCTATTTTTCTATAATAAATTCAAGCGATTTAGCATACAATCACAAAGCGATGGCCATAAATTACCGAGACAATCAAATTTAATTAATTTTCCCTGATGTGGGCCCAAAATCAAACTCCCTCTTTAAGTCCTGGTAGTAGTAACCCTTCCCGGAAGAGGAATATAACAGGACAGGAGCAACCCCTCGATGTGGGACTGCCAGGTTCCTTCTTAAGCCGCTGATTGGAATGTTTTTGTGTATTCAGGCTCGGTCCAAAGCTGATTTTACGCTCTCTTGCAATTTCCCAGAGAGTGGAGTGTGTTGTCGATAGAGGAGGGTTTTTCCAAATAGCCAAAAGTTCTGGGGGATTTACAATTAGATAGGTCGTCGCTTGTTATTCCGATGAGGCTGATGGGATATTGCCATTGTGACGCGACGCGGAGTATTTCTCGGGGGTTCGCGGTTTTATTTCGGCAATTTGTCTAAGTAAAATTTGCATTAATCCCAAAGCAGATCCCTCTTCTTCGGTTATTTTTTCTGCATGCCAAATATTGGCCATCCAGGGTGAAGTAATTCGGCAGACAGCCAGCGATAACAACAAACAAAAACTTTAAGCTGCTCAAAAACTCGTTTAGGGGTTGCAAATTAATTAATAAACTGTGTGATGAGATAACGGAGGGGATTTATTTAGGGATTTTCGGTTGGGTTTTTATAATGCGGGATAACATTAACGTTTTTCGAGGATGTGTAGGGTAACGCACACAGCTTAAGATTAATTGATAAAACTCATTTGGGTCAGAAGTATTATAATAAAACAAGCTGGAGGGCTTGGATGACATAAGAAGAGTACGATAACCGATAGTTGTAATAGTTTCTACTTCTTAACTAAATAAATAAAATATGAATGACATTTATGAAGGTTTTTAGTGGTTACTAGTATGATTTTTTGAGTATATTTCTGAAAATCCCTGAAAATAAGCTTGAAAATAGAAGCAGGCATTATTTCATCGTAAGTTTAAATTAATTACAATGATTCTTCTTCAAAACTTTCCATCTCCAACATATTTTTCTCTACTTTTATTTCTTTTAATGCCACAAATTAATTTTTACAACCCAAAAACCCCACTAGAAATACCCAAAATCAGTGGCTACCCATCTAGATTCTCTCACTCTGGCTGTAAAAAATTCTTTCCCATGCTTCAACAGCTTCATTAGCATACCTGAAGTTTTCACACCTACGCAAACTCATTTATGAATCACTTTCCAAGATCACTTGGCCACCGGCTACCGTGGACGGCAGAGCTCTCATATAAGACACACAAAGGAAAATCTATCCACACACGCACTAAATATGCCAAGCTCGGAAAAAGTGGCTTGACAAAAGCAAAACTGTATCTTATAAATACGATTACTAGCCACAAAGAGTCTGCGGCGGCAGGGCGGGAGCTGTGGCTGCCACGTTATAATTTCACGAAATATTTTCATGAAAAAAGCATCTACTGAAAAATGCATTAAGTGCAACTCCGGACGGTAACTGCAACTGCAACTGCTGCAAGGAAGCCATAGAGAGGAGAAGCGAACGAGTCTGGTTAAGTAGGGGTTAAGAGGGGATCTCTCCGGGAGTGTGTGTGTGTGTGTCTGCGATGTATGCTTAAAAACAAAACTCGCTTCAGCTTTATGGCAGAGCCAAAAACAAACAAACCAAACTCCACACACAAAGTTCTACTTCTGCTGCTGCAGCAGCTCCATGTTTCTTTCAGCTGACAAGCAGTGTTGGCCATTAAATTTGATAGAAAAAATAGCTAAAATGGGTTATAAACATTTTAAGAGGGTTATTTAGGATATGTTTGAAAGGTTGTCTAAGTAAAATAATATGTTGAAGACCCATAAGAAAGTTTAAATGTACTTTTTTAGCTTTGAAACTACATAAATCAATCTTTAAAAGTTAGTTTATACATTCCCTAATTTATTATAAACCTTTTTAGCAAGGTTATTAACTAAAAAACCTTTTATTTATTACAACTTCTTCCTATAAATACTTTTAAAGATTTTTTCAAACCAAAACCAAAGGTAAATCCTAGCCAAATTAACACCACTGACTGCCAGTGGCACTGCGACTGCGCCTTAATTCTGTCCACTCCTCCAAGCCACTAAATCTCTGATATATCCGAAAATGCAAGCCAGATTTGTGGAAAAGCAGCAAAGACAGAGAGAGCGGAGAATAAAATACGAGGAAAGAAACATTCTGCATCTGGTAGATACATGCGCTCGAATGGTTTCTTCTGGCAAATATTAGAGCTATGTTCCTGCGGCTAAAGATTTAATGATTTGCACTTTTATGGAAATAATTTTTGCTTCTCGGCGGAGCAGCAGCAGCGGTGGCTCGGCTCCAGCATTCTGTGCATGGCAGCAATTAAAAATATTTAATTATCGTGCAAAAAGTTGTCCGAACATGCGCAACATTTCTCACATGTCCAGCAGATACAGCAGAGACCAGAGACCAGAGAGGAGATTAGAAAAGAGCCAGAGAATTGCTGGGAAGAAAGGGGGCAAGGTGTTAGCATTCTGTATTAGAATCTACCGAAAAGCGCTGTACGAAAATTCGGAGGCTGCCAGCGATTTCCTGTTGTCCAAAACCAGAAAGAAGCAACGAGATAGAGGCGGCTGGCTTCTTGGGAAACAATTTGGCAGTTTCGGAGGCGAGAAACCGGGCAACACATTCTCGGATTTATTCGCTTTGAAGATGAACCGAACCGACGGAATGGTTAACCCCGGCTTTTCGGTCAATTTAATTCGTTATAGACTCTGCATATTAAGCCGCATAATAAAGTCAACAATTAATTGATTATTTCGGTGGTTTTCTGGCCGTCTGTCTGTCTGCCTCAGTGTGTGCCTGTGTGTGTGGCATTAAGAACACTTTTATGATTCTCAAATGATTTAACTTAATAAACTGGGAACACTATCAGGCGGAGAATTTATGAATGAATGACTCCTTAAAGTTATTAACCATTAGGATGATTATATCGCATGCTCTTGTGGATTTCTTGGGCATTTCCTTTGTTGGCTAATAAAAAACGCTAGAATGCATGCTGGAAATATTTTTTGCAGCAAATTGAAAATTATTTACAGCTTGGCAGACGCAGAGATTACTGATAGCATTTATGTTTGATAATAAAAAGAAAATCAAAAGCGCTGAAAAAAAGCTGTTCTAGCTGAAGGCGTTTTTTATGGGTTATGGATTTGAACATAAAATCAAATCAAAAAGAACTGGAGAATTGTCAAAGGGGTTCCTTAGATAATGTTTATGGTTTTTAATAGGCAAGAAAATGGGTTTATCTAAGAGTTTTTGCTGATACAGGAAAAGTATAAAATTGTAATAAATATATAAGGAATTATAAATGGATTTAGGTTAAAGGAAATTAAATGGAATAATGGAATTAATATCTTTTCCTCTTTGTTAACTGTTTAAAAAATAACATTTTCTTCCGTGTATATTCAGGGAATGTGCAAACTCCAACTGCACCTGAGCGCAGAGCTCTCTTACCTAATTAGTCGGCATTCCTGTCATTCGATTCATTATCTTTAGCGCCCTCTTTCTATTTCAAGATCCCTGACTATTTGCCATTTACTATTTTCCCCAAGCTAAACAACTATTGCACCTGTGAATGGCAATTTGTAATTGTGTCAAAGAAAAAAGGAAAATAATGGGAAACGGGGAAACGGGGTGGGAGATGCATGCGCCTGGGTGGCTGGGCTGTTGGGTAAAAAGCAATGCTCTGTTTCAATTTAATTAGCCATTAAAATGTCTGGCAATTGTGTGTGAGTGCAAGTGCGAGTGCGAGGACGTCACATGCCAAACAACTACGTGATGGCTTGCATCCTTTTGCACTCTCTCGAGGGGATTCAAACACACAACAAAAACATCAACAACACAAGCATCTCAAGCATCTCCCTGGTCCTTATCCGCTGCAAAAGTAGATATATATTTTCACTCTGCCTCCTCAGTTTTCCACCTGACACTGAGCACTGAACACTGGACCCTGGACTCTCGACTCGGACTTGACTTCAATTCAATTCAATTCACTTCACTTTTATTTGTCTTCATCTGCTAACTGGCTCTCGCTCGAGGAGAGTCTCTTTTTCATTCATCTGTGTGTGTTTGCCTTTGTTTGTGAATTTAACTAATTAAGTTTCCAATTTTCTCTCTTCTTTATTTGCAGATGTAAGTGCTTGAACGGATTTTTCCTCCTAACCAACTCGGTCGCCGTCGGCTGAAGGCTGAAAGCTAACGGCTAACGGCAAAATCAATTTAAAATTTATGTGAGCAACGGCCGAGCCGAGCCTCTATTCGGATGTCAAGGTTTTGTTTGTACTATTTTATGTGAAATTCATCAGCCATTTTCGCAAATTAATTTACTATGGATGCTGGAGGACAACAAAGGGGAAAGAGGAAAATTGTCCAACAATATTTAATTACCAGCTTGTTTGGCGCTTGACTTTTTCCCCTCTCAGTTAATTTTACATGTTGTTTAACGATTTATGGGTTAGACTTGTGAAAATATTATCATTTAAATTAATTTAATTAGTTTTCTGTATTTATGCTGATTAATTTTAATGTTTTTCTACCAGAAATGATTAGTGGTGCTTATGAATTATTGAGGGAAAGAGATTTTCTTTGGTTTTGTTCAGAAATCTAGCCTGTTTTAAGCTTTCTTCTAATCACTCTTCCACTCAAGTCAAACCATCTTGAGATTCTAGGCTGCAATTATAGTTTCTTGCCTTACCAATCAACATTCAACACTCTCTCTGTGCTCTTGAGTTAATAACTCAAAGATATTTTAACCCATTTGCCATGAATGGCAATCGCTAAAGCTCGCATTTAATTGACTGATTGCTGTTCAAATTGAATGCATGTGTCGTCGTCGCCTCAAATAAATAAAAAAGATTATAGAAGGATTTAAAAAAAAAAAAGGAGTAAAGCAAGAAAAACCTTTTCATATTTGCCGCGCTCTAAATCACAAACACATAAACCGAAAAATTTAATTAAAATCTACTCAGAACGGCATCCGGATTATGTGCATGTGTCGTCGTCGCTTCTACTCTATTATTTCCATTGATTTATTTTAGCCCACACAGAGCCGAGTTTTTATTTGAACATTTTCATTAAGATGAAAAACTGCAACTGAAACAACACTTGCTGGGTGTTCCCAGTCGAATAAACATAATTCCCATGATTTATGGATTTGGCACAATGAATAAACACGCTGGCAAAGTGCAGACTTTGTGCAAACTATTAACAGGCCAAAGAGATCGGGGTACATACGAGTATACCATGCACGAGAACCTGGAGAGCACGAGCACGGCAAAACGTTGATATATTAGCCAGCAACAACTATGTGTACATGTTTATTATTAGCAAAAGACTCGCCTCTCGGCCGGGCGGCCTGCAATTCATTGAAACCTTTTAAAAATCGCGCTGCCACAGCCGCCGCGCCTCAATGAAGCACTGCAACAATAAATTTTAGCCACGAACCAAGCCGAAGCCGAAGCCGCGTCCTATACCTCTCTATACCAGCACATAAACATTAATAAACTTGTTGCAATCCAAAAGATAATTAGCCGTGGCCAGAGCTGCAGCCACACCAGCGAACAGGGAACAACGAAGCCGCCGCTGCCACACACACAGACATCACAAAAAGCTACAACAATTTGCTATTTAGTATAAAGTTTCATTAAAAACCCACTACGACTGCCTCAGAGATACAAAGATACATCCACAGAGAGGGTCTCTGCATCGCTTGGCATCGCCTGCCTGCTGTCGATCATAATTTAACATAAAAATGATTTGATTACTATAATTTCTTTTGTGTTTTGGTATCACCTGGTAAGCTCATTTACTACAACGGCAACGCCGCCTATTACTCACACCGGTCGGTCCCGGGTCCGGCCGGTATTCGGACCTCGCTCGGTCTTTACCTTTTCGGTCCCAGTATCTCACCACACGGGGACCCCACCGCATGCAGCGTGTGTCGTTCTGTATGGCTCCAGAGGAACCAGGAGAAAAAAAAAGCATAAAGAATAAAACGAAGGCAAAGATGAGCACAGCTCGGGGAAAAAGGGAAAAAGAAGACCCGAAATGAAACTGCGGGAAGGCAGGCACCCAGAGTGCCATCCTTACACTCAAGAAAACCCCTTTAAAAATCGGAATAGTGTAAATATGTCCTAGAAGTATCTAAACTTTTATTAGCCACAGAGAACGTATTATAGAGGAAATTTAGGATTTTATTTGCTTTAATTTATAAGTCTAAGATTGAAAAGTGTGAGAACTAGTTGAGAATTTTAGTGAAAACCTTATCAGTCTTTAAAAACGCCCGAGAACTTGAATCCTACACATCTAGTTAAATAGAAAAGTATACTATAATCAAGGACAATTCTTTGCATTTAATTAAGTTTTATATAGAGATATACCGGAACAAATTGAGAATTTTAGTGAAAACTGAGTCAATTGAAAAATAAACTCAAAAACGTGGATCCAGAACCATATATTATGCTCAAAATCATTTATAAACGAACTCAGGTGATTAATCTACTTAAATATTGATATAAATCTAATTTTCGGATAATTCCCTCTATTTAATCTGTTTTTATTTTTCGGCTCAGTGCATCACGAAAACTTGCCGGCCAGCGAGGAGTCAAAGTCAAACTGACAAACCCGTTCCGGTGTCTTGCAACAGCCTTCTGCCTCATGCCTCAGTCTCATCCAGAGTTCCAAGCAACGGAGGCCCCAGTAGAAGTCCCAGGTATTGCTGGCAATAATAGCATCGACTTAAGAGCCACGAAGAAGTATACTTCATCGGGCACTGGGTACAAATATCTTGTTTCATGTGTGCGCTGGACGTTAATAGCAGGCCGGTACCATTGTCCAAAAGCCAGAGAATACTGTTTCCTTCTCTTACCTGGCCCCAACTACTACCTACAACCTGTGTGTGAGTTGCCGCTTGCATCTTCGCTGAGCGCCGCTTCTTGGCAGCCTTCGATGCATTTCATCATTCATGCACATTATTTTAGCCATTGCCAAAGCTTTTTGGTTTAAATTTTGAGGGTTTCTTAGATGACTTTAGATACTCTTTTTAAATGAGAGAAATATTTTGAAAAAATAAAGTGGAAGAAGCCCATATGATTTAAAGAATTCTATGATTTTTTGACAGAAAGTAAAACGTTCTATTAAATATTCTAGCAAACTACCAATATTGTTTTTAATCCCTCTAATGACAGTTTTTTCTTGACCCCCAAAGAGCACCTAATATTCGTTCTTTTTGTGTGGGAATTAGCATTTTTCTTTTGACTTTTTCTGGTGCACTTCAGCGTTTTGTGAGCGAGCTCCGTACATCGTGTCCTGTCCCGCCGCTGCCGCCGCTTGCGTATCGCAATGGCCGAGACTTAGAAGCCGAGATTGAGTTACATTGCTGGGGATTATTATCAACTGTATTATCTGCCTTTTCTTCTCCCTGTGTTTTGTTTTGGCCGTTTTTTTTCGGTCCACGGCGGCGGCCAGGAAAAAAGCCAAATAAAAATTCGTTACGCCGCTGCAGCGTTTACTCAAAAGTGTGGAAAGAGGAGGGATTCGTGGGTTTTGGTTTCGGGGTTTCTCAGTTTTTTTTTTCTGTTTTTAGGGGTTTTGCGCTTTTTAATGATACCCGCTCAAGTATTTTCTCTCGTTTTTTGTAGTTTTTTTTCCTGCTTTCTGTTGTGTGATGCGGTTCAAGTGCCTTTTGGTGCCGTCGTAATTTGTTGGCCTGTGTTTTTCTGTGCTTTTTGGGAGGAGACGGACATGCATGTTTCATAAGTTTTGGGGGCAACAATTGTGTAAAATTATGAGCTGTCCATATTTGCCATTTGGCACGGTTCCAGGGCATCAGAAATGCAGAAAAGCGAGCCAGCCAGCAGCTAGCCAGAAAATTGGTGTCGGTCCTTTGTTTCATTTTTGTGGACGCCATAAAACAAACTGGAGTAGGTGTTGTCGTTAAGTTTTGATGTGCCACATTAAAGTAGACTCCCCCGGAGCAGATTGACTCTCGCCACCCCACTGTGCAGTTTATGATTGCAGATGAATGGAGCTACTAAATGCGAGGAAGCCCACTGTGCTCTAATGGGAAATCAGATTTAGCCTATTGGCATTAAACCCAATATCCGCCTCCTTCCAGCCTTTATTGATTTTGCGACAACGACACTTTCACATGGAGGAAAAACGCTGGAATACCTCTGGATATATTTTGTATAAAAGTGAATGTCATCGTCGCTGGGGAGTTAAACTTTGAGGAAATTAAATCAGTTCGTTCGTGATGATTACTATTTTATGTGCCCGAGAGACATGTGGAGGAAGTTAAACTGTCAAGCTGATATACGATTTGCATTGTTATTGGAATTTATTTGGAATATAAAATAAAAGCCAAGTTGGCGACCATAAACTTTAACTAATTTTTGTGTGCTTTAATCAATTTTGTTTAAGGAAAATCGTTTACAAACTGGAAAGTGTTTTTATATGGGACATTAAAGTCTTCTAAGTTAAATTAACTTCCGTTGGGAAAACTCCTTTTTTATTGTAATTAAACTTAATTTACTGGGAGAATGTGTGCCTAATGAATATTTAATTTAAATTCATATATTAAACCCCCTTTTACCATGCAATTAATTATATAGCTTAATTTATTTAGGAAAAATTAGTTCCTGATGCATATTTAAATTTAATTCCTATATTTATTTCCCTATTACCGTGATTAATATTTATTTTACTCTTATTTTTATTAAGCAATGAATTATATATACCTTAATGTACATATATAGGAAAAATCATTCCTAATAATTCATTTATTATATTGCAGGTAATTTAGTTTATAGCCTGTCAAATCAGGTCTAGTTTTTGCCATAGAAAAAGTTGCCATGATTTTTCGTCTATAAAAACTTTTTCTTTTATTGTTTTGTTATACAATAGACCCTCCCCCTCCCCAGTCAAAGTCGTAATTCGACCCACACTTGCCTCTGAACCCCTAACTAGGTCACATTACAGTTGGCAAATGTCTGCGGTAAAGTTTTAAATCATATTTAAAGAATACGGCAATAGATGCCCCCAACTGCTCCGATGGCGACCGCGAAGACATATAACCCACGAGGAGTCATACAATATATATGTATATAGGAGGAGGAAAGCTCTCCGGGGCCCAAGAATTGCACCACACTAATGGTGGCAGTGGTGGCAGCGGTGGTGGTGGTGCTGCCTCTGTGGTTCGAGATGGAAGCCGGAGCGGCAAATGTTCCAGGAAACTATAAAAGACAATAGCGGCAATATGCCAGCTCTGGTTTTTGTGGTTTTTTATGCTCGGACTCTATGGAGGAAGAAGCCTTTCTAGCTCGGGCTTCGGCTCGGGGTCTGGTTCTGGGTCTGGGCTCTGGCTCGGGCTCGGGCTCTTTGGCGTGGGCCTAAGTCAACAACAAAGAAGCGAAGCCTCAATGCCCTGGACGGCGCCTTTTGTTAAATATATATACATATATATATATATAGATATATATTTGGAGTATGTGAGTGTAGAAAAACCCTCGAACAAGACGGCAGAGGTGGAGAACTTTGCTTGGTAGCCAAAGCTGTGTGTGCTCACGCATTAATATAGTTCCAAGCCAAAGTACACAGAAGAAAGATGTGCACTGGAAAAATTCAAGAAAATATGAGGGGATTTTTAAGGGATATTTTTATAATATTTAATGATTTTTCTGAAGCAGCTAAAGAGTTTATTTTCGCTAACTTGTACAATAATAGGATTCTAGGGTCTTACAATTAAAAGAATAATATATTTTCTTAATACTTCTGGTACTTTCCTATAATTTAGTTGTATGACAAATGCTTCTCCCAAAAACCTGGCCTATAATTTTCCTTTAAATTTTCCTCTCTCTGCACACAGAGATATAGATGTGTGTGAAACTAGTTTATGACAGGGGCCGCCTTTGGCATGGGGTGGCAAATAATGTTGTTTATGTGTTGGACCGAACCGTAAATATGACGCACCATGGAGACAGGGAAGGGGTTAAGGTAAACCCGACTGCAAGTGGTGTGGTCAAGTGCAAAGTACGCAACGCAACTGCTCCTATTCCCATGGAGGCATCGAAGACGACCACCTCCCCCTTGCTCAGAGTCCCATTGTGGTGTCGTCTCCAGAGTCGCAAACTCTTGGTGCTGGTCAAGTGCCTGCAGTTGCCTTTGCTTCCTGCCTTTCGGCCTGACACTCACCTGGCACTGGCTATGGCTCTGGCTCCTTTTGCTCTGCTTCTGGCATTCGATTCTGGCCAATTCTCCACGCAGCCATCCTTGTTCTTGGCTTTGTATTTCGTACCAGTATTTCCTATATTATTTCCCTTGGCTTTGGCCTCTTCCCATGACACCGGTTAGCCGCATCTTCAGCTGCTGCTGCCGCTTGCCGGTGCCTTGTGCTTATTTGGTTACTTTATGTCTTGGCCATGGCCATTGCCATTGCGGGGCTCCTACTTCCTCTCGCTGTCTCAGGCCGCGCTGATAATAAAGATGACAAAATATCTAGAAAAAATCATAAACCTTGTGTGTATGTTTGGAAAAATAATATCTTGCAGATATAAAGTACCATTTATGTCGTGCTTATATCTTATTTCGCCAAAGTCGTGCCATCGCGCAAAAGACGCGGCGAATCCACACCGCGTCGAGTCAAGAGTTGGAGTCGTCCCAGTTGAATCCCAAAGAGTCGATGTGGAAGTTCCCGAGTCGTTCGCTTGCTCTGGAGAGAACTGGGAGAACTGCTGCTGCGTTGCGAGATTGCCTTGGTGGCAGGGAATGAACAGCCACAGCCACGGTTGTTGCGTGGGCCACAGTGGGTTAATTGGGATTGTTATTTAATTAGAAAGTTATTATGATATTCATTAAATGCGATTTGTTGAGCAAAGCATTCTGGACTCGTAATAGGGAGTTATTATAGACAGAGGCTTTATTTGGACTCTTCCCACATACAAATACTCTGTATTTAGGCTTTGAAAATTATTTACTTGAATTAATTTTCTATAATTTATATTCCTATTTTTCTGGGTTTTGGTTAAGAATTTTCCTACGATTTTTCCCCACTGTCCTTAGCCTATGCAGCACTTCTTCACATGACGGCGACAGGCAATTGGCCCATAGCAGCGCCATGGCCACGTTGTCATCTTGGTCAAGAAGCTGCCAGAGACAAGGGGAGAGGAGTAGAGTCTATTGGCAGTCTCTGTGCTCTTGGCCAAGTATCTTTACTGCTCCACTCTGCTGTTCAGTTCGGTTCGGTTTTATTCCGTTCAGTTCTGGCCTGGCCCGGCCTGGCCGACTTGTATATATGCTTTCATTACGAGCTTAGTTCACGTCACAATCAGTTGTTGGCATCGTTTATGCCGCATTGCCGCACAAATACACAGTCAGGTTATACAGTTGTGGTCAGCACAAGAGAAATTGGCATTAAAAAACTTATTTTATATTCTAGAAAATGTTAAAAAGACGTAAAAAATTAAGGAAACTTGAAAATATTTATAAATATTACTTCAGTTAGTTCCAATTGTCATTATTTATTGTCTGTAGTGACTTCTCTAATGTCAATTCCCTTGAAAAGTCAGTTTCCCAGTCCAAAGTCACCAGTATTTACATAAGAAAAGTAACTACAATTTCATGTCAGAATCATTATGTAATTCATGACTAACTAAAAGAAATTTCTTATAAATACGAAAGCTGAAAACTGCATTTAATACAAACAATTTTTTTTTTTAATTTTACTTCAATTTATTATTTAAATCATTTTATATTTTATTTTTGTAAATAAAGAAACCCATTTCCCCAACCTCCACTGTTTATGCATAGTAACTAGTTGGCTGCTGTGGCAGCTTCTTCAGCAAAATGTCTTTCAACTTATCGCACACACACACACATATTACACTGCTCCTCGCACATATCCTGTGGAAGCATGTGAGGAGGAGCTGGAGGAGGAACCTCGCTGGCAATTTGCATGCAACCCGGAGAAGAAAACCCCCCTGCAGCCACCCATTTTGCCCACTCTGTACGTGCATGTAATTTATGCGTTTAGATAACACTTTGCTAATTTTGAATGGCATAAATTTTTTTGTACATTAGAAGGCGGCGGCGACGGCGAAGACGGAGTTGGCCCAGTCCTTCCTTCGGATCGTGCCTGTAATTGTGTGTGCGTGTCTGTTACTTATTTTTTCCATACTCCTTTCCTGCTGCCTGATTTTCTTCTTTATTTTTTGCATGCCGCACTTATGATGATGTATTGATTGTTCGAGGTGTCAGATTTTTGTTGTTGCTGCGAACACTCTTGCCCAGTCCTGGGTCTTCTCCCAGCTTGGCGTAATTAAAGGAAATATTTGAGATATGCCAAGATAATAGTGCTGGAATGTTGTTGGATTAATTAATTGAAAAGTGAGTTGTGGAAGGAAAGAGAAGGAGGCCTGCCTTTATTTGGTGACTGTTGCTCTGTTGGTCTTGTCTTTGCCCCGTTCGGAGCTCTCGAGATGTTGTTGGCCATGTCGCCGGTTTGCTTATCAGTGGCAGCATTGACTTTTTATGGCCAAGACCGGACTCTCGACTCTCTGTGATTAATAAGGATTTTCAAGTCGTTAGCCGTCGTCTTCTTGGTCCGCCGTTCATCGCGTTTTTTTATGGCCAAGCTGGAGAGATACACAGAGTAGAACCCAGGGCTCCCGCGAACCGAATCGACGACGACAACGACGACCAGACGAGGCAGGCAAATTACCGATTTCAACAATGTCGCTCAAGTGGCTTAACTTAAGTTTTTGGCTTTGACAAAGGCCCCGGCGAAAAGCGATGGAAAAATGCTTAAAGAAAATGAAGAAAAAAGGGAAGAAAAAAAAACCAGCAGTTGATGCTTGAATAATGATGTGATAACCGTAGGCATAAACTGGCCCACAGACCCAAGATGATCCATGCCAGTGTCCACAACTTTGGTCAGATACAATTACTGGCTCTATGAGGCTCCTTTTTGCGCCAAATGTGTTGCTCATTTGGGGTTTTAATAGTGGGTTTTAGAAGGAATGTTGAATAGTTAGAAATTTGTAATAAATATTTTATCTAAAGAAAAATGTTTTAAGGATTGAAACTTCTTAATTAGTTTAAGCAAAAATACAAATCATGTTCTAGATAGCAGTTTGGGGTATTTTTGCTTAATTCGTTGAAATAATTGTCCTATCTTTAAAAAGGGATTGCCAATATAATAGAAAACCTTCCAAAATAATTAATAAATCGTATATCCAGGAAGAAATATTAATTGGAAAAAGATTCCTTGCGAAAATAATTAAATAAAATATATATTTCTGTGCTGTACATTTAGTTGACGACTACTTAATTAGGACCAAATACCTTACCATAAAAAGGTAATTCCACTTTATTTTCATATTTTTTAAGACCCTAGTTGGCTATTATTTGTATAATCCATGGCTACTAAGGCAACACTGACTCCTTGCCCTGAAGCAATCCGCGTCACAGCTGCATTCGCTGGTAAAAAGTTGCTGCTTAAAGTTTTCAAATTATTCTAAGTAGGGCAGAGCCAGGGGATTATGCCTGGGAAATGCTTCTTTCTTGGGCTCTGGCTCTGGCGGCGCCTTGGATTAGGCTCGAATTAAATTGGAATTAAATTTGCCGCTTAAAGCGCGACAGAGTGAACTGAAACGAATTAAGCAGCCAGCCCAGCCCAGGCCAGGCCAGGCCAGCCAGCAATTGCCATTGCATTCGCCACATCACAAATTGAATGGGTGGAATCAAAACAAAATTGCTTAGCAGAGAGTGAAATTTCCAAACATTTACTTGGATTTATTTTTTTTCCACAGCTCCTCGCTGGAATGAATAAATTAATGAATTTCATCATAAATAATGTGCGGCTGATGGCGAATCAAAACATAAATAAGAATTAGTTCAGTGGAAAATGTAGAGAGAGCAAATAATAGAAAAACGACATTTGCATAATCAATTTAGTATTTTTTGTTGCTCTTCTCTAAAATCAAATCCGTCTTTAATTTATGCAAATATTCTTTGTTTCCCCTAAAAAGCGACATTAAATATGGAACCATTAGTTGGTAAAAACAAATATTAGATTACCAAATATGTTTGCTCGTAAAATTTAATTTCCTCCTAATTTTCGCTGTTTAACTTGGCTAAAATTAAACCTGATCACGTGTAAAAATTATAGAGAGCGACAAAAAATATTAATCAATGTGTAACTAATGAACAAAAAATTGCCTGCAAAGCGTGTTATTTTCTAACGTCAAAAAATGCCCAACTAATTTAATTAATTTTCGTTTATTTCACGTGTTTGCCTTTGCCTTTTCCCCATTTAAAATTACCTCTAAAATGTCGCATAGGAAAATGCCAGACGTCCAGAGCTAGCGCATTTATTTCCGTATTTATGCTAATGAAAGAGCCGAGAAGAACTTTGCCCACAAATTTTTGACAGACTAATGGAATGTGTGGACTTTTAGCTGTCACTTTTAACAGCGGGATTTCGGAAGAGTGCAGCCAGCCAAGGCAGGGTCTATAAATGCTAATTAAAAGAACCAATAGCAACCGAAAAAAATCAGAAAACCTCGCGAGGCAAGAGGAAAGAAAGTTTAAACAAACAGAAATGTATGCAGGCATACGAGTCTAATCAAAACTGCACGGAACTGGCTTATGGATTCTGGAACTTCTGATGCTTCATGTGCTTCCCCACTGAGCTATTCCCACCGCCGGCTAGCTGCATTTTCTAATCATATGCAAGTGCCTCGGAATTAGTGGCAGTAAAACTCAATCAAAACTTCATGGCTTTACAACCAAAAGCTTGCCTCAGATGTGAGCCGCTGCCAGGGTGATATACTCCTCGTATACTCATATAAACAGTTACGTTTGTCTTAATTACATATCAAATATATCGCCTCGCTGATTGATCTCAAGCCACGTCAAGTCAGGGGGAGAAGGAGCAGCAGAAGAAGCTCCCCTCGGAGTTGGGGCGGCCATAAAATCACCATAAATTCGAGTTATAAAAAGTCATGTTCGGCTGCACTTAATTAGCGACCGACGCCGCCGACCTCTACAAAATGAGTGTCATGCCCATATGTCCTCTCTCTCTATAACGATGCCGATCCCGATCTGGAGATCCCAACCATAAATACCAAGAGGACCGAACAGGAGGTGACTTGCCCCATAATTCACACAGTTTCCTCAAGCGTGTGCCACGAGTATCGAGTGTTGAGCCCAAAATGTCAACAATATAGCACTCTCCCATCGCTCTACCATCTCTCCAACTCCCGCCCCTATATATATTTCTATATTCAGAGCATATTCCCACTGTTCACCCGAAAAAGAAAAAAAATTAAATGGTGTGAACGAAATTTTATGCCGAATCATGCGTGGAAAATGATGAAGATGCCGCCAGGGCAGGCCGGGAAAACTCGGCGGGCTTCTTGCCATGCTCAGTTTGAAATATATTTGCGTGCCTCATTTCATTTGTTTATGTTTTTCTAAAGACTCTGATGCAGTCAGCAAAAAGAATGGTCATAAAAATGTGGAAATTGGAGGCATAAATTAGAAGATAATTAAGTCAATAAAAGTTTGGTGTGTAAAATTTTGACTTAATTCACATTAAACTTTAGTTAATAAAATGAGATATTCATTTTAAGGGAGCTTGTTTTATAATTTTTATAGTTTCTATACATTTCATGAAATCTAGAAAATGTTAGTACAGTTTTAGACCAACATCGTTTGTTAGTAAACTTCATATAAATTTATATTTAAAGTGTAGTGCTGTCCGGATTGTGTGCGGCCTCGTTAGCAGACCAAGCTCCTCTCTTGATGAAGATGCACACACTTGGCCATGATAACTGGGCCCCCGAAAATTAAGTTGAAAACAATTTAAATTTGTTAGAAGCCGCCGGCAACGACAAGGCGAGGCCTCAAAAGAGTAGAGTCTGCAGACCGGAGTCCCTGCCAAAAATGGGTAAAAACACTTTCAACTCCCCAGCATCATCTCGGCATCAAATGGAGGATGCGGCCCAGAGAGAGATATGTTGACGTCAAACGACAGCCGAGAGACACTTCACTTGTGCTGGCTACGTAGTTTTCTTTTGGTTCTTTTTTTTCGGGTCGCACTTTTATGAGTAATTTCATGTGGTGCGAGAGCCGTTTTGATGGAGTTGCAATGTCCTCTCCCTGGGGAATGGGCAATGGCAATGGGAATGGGTTTTTCGGGAATTTAGTTTCTCCTCTGCTGGTGGGGCTTTATTTTTTTTTGTCCGGAATTTTTATGGACCAGCGGAGTTGGTCTCGAACGTACGTTTAGTGCCGAAAAGGTGTTGATTGTAAGGGGAGTTTGAGAGGCAAATAAAAGCAGGTAGCATTTAACGAGTTCGTTTATGCTTTACAAATAACTCTGGAATTTTTGGTGAATTTTAATAACTTTACTGTTTATAAATTAAATACAGTTTAGCTTTTAATAAACCTTTTAGCGAAATACTTTTAAATTAAAGTTGAAACTAAATACGCGTCTTCAAACATCTCCATTTCCCTGGCCTTTCAATCAACTTCAAAAACTGAAGACTGAAGATCACAGATCACAGAGAGAATATCCCTCATCAAAACTCCACTTTTCGGATCGTTGCAACTTCATTTCGAGCGAAACATCGCCTCTTCTCAGATTTCTTGAATGTTTTGGCAGCCTGTGAAGTCGCTTCCTCCCTCAGTATACATTTATATATATATTCCCACTCTCTCCCTCTTATACAAATCCAAATCCAATCCAGAGAAACTCTCGAGCACTCGACGTCCACCCAACTTGGACGACAATTAAGTGATTCATTAAAAATGACAGAGCATGAATTCAATTGAGAGCCAGAGCCAGGCCCGAGTTAGAGTTGAGTTTGTCTGTTCTGATTCTGGTTTCTGGCTCTGGTTCTGGTTGGGGTCTTGAAGTTTGAATAGAACCCAAATAGAGGAAATGTCAGTGCGTGCCAGAAGGCGTATATATCGCTCCATTCGCCGGGAGATAAAGGAATAAAAGAAAGTTGTTGATGTTGCCGACGAACGGCGACGGACGACCAACGACTACCGTTCAAATTCAGCCCGTACGTGCACAAGTATTTGAAAAACTCATTTAAATCCGATGGACAGACGACCTCTCGACAAGGGTGGACCGGCAAACTGCTGCCATCCGAGTGCTGCGAGTTGAGAGCTGAGAACTAGTGAAAATCAAATGCAAAACGACAAAACGACGACGGGCCTCCTGACGCTGACATTTGATGCCAAATTTTCAAGTGGAGCGACCAGCAGCAGCGGCAGTGGCAGCCAAAACACTTGAGGAATTGCCGCCGCTGTCGTTTAAAAGATGATGGCATGAGATATTCCTCCACGAGTGCGAATGTGAGTTTCCCCAGCAGACACAGAGGGAAATATTGAAAAATCAGGGAGTCAAAATAATATTTAGACGATAAATATTCAAGATTTATCAGTCCAACATTTTTATAGAATTTCTTTCACTTCCTTAAGATAGATTTCTTGGAATATTCCATGGATAACTCTCTGTTTATAACTCTTTACATTTTTTTCTTCAGAACAGTTGGGAATTATAGGGATTAAAATTAAACATCCTTTTAAAGCATGTTTATAATTCAATTGAAGATTAATTTTTTGGATAGGAACTCATGTGAGTTTGAAAATGGAAGTCCTCTAAAGTTTTATAAATATTCCGGACACAATTTATGCATAAAAAAAAAAAACACTTTGGAATTATAAAGCATTTTTAAGCATTTAACTTGTTTTAACTTGCACTGAAGATTAATTTTCCAAAGGGAACTTACATGTAAGCTCGAATTTTAATCCCTATTTTGGGTAAACACTTTTTTCCAAGCTCAGTGCATAAGCCGTCCCAGTAGCAGACTGTATCCGCCGCCTGGACTGGACCAGTCGTAAATATGAGGCACAAACAAAGCAGCGGCGTCCAGACACACAGAAACCAATGGAGCTGGGAAGGCAGGCAGGCCGATTCCGAGGCCGTCGCATTAGTATACGGAAGCTCGAAAGCGAAAAAAATTACAATCTCAACCATTTGGCAGACAGACGATGACAGAAGAAGCGATGCAGTGTGGTGGTGGCACAATGTGTGGTGGCAAACGGGGTGGAACTGTGGCGGGAGTGGGCCTCCAGATTCCGCCGGCAGATTGTTATATAGGCAGGACCAGGACCAAGCAGGCCATAAACTGGCGACTATGAAGATATATTAGGCAAATAGATGGATGGATGACTACGGTCCGCCATCTCCATCTCCATCGCAGTCTTGATTTTGCTTCTCTTTTTTTTTCTATTCAGTCTCGGACCGAAGAGAAACAATTTTCGACAACGTTTTGGCAAATGCAAATGGAGTTTGACAGGCCGCCGCCAACGTTCCGCCAGCAAATAATAATAAAAGACTCACGGAATATGATGATGGCGGGGGAAAATCTGAGACTGATGAAAATGCCAATACCCTAAAGCGTTTGGGAAGCTGAAAATTAAATGGGATTTAGAGATGGGTTTATTGTAAAGAGCTAATTTTTAGGTTACTATTCTATAATTATAGGGAACTTAATTCAGAGGTCTCTCCAAGTTTTCTAGGTTAAAAATGCTTCTGCATTTTATTTATTAAAGATTATATTTCTCTAATTATTTTGTCAAATCCCCCAATGATTTCAGAATGCCCCATCAACCGACAGAGTAGACAAAAAGGTTATCAGCCATATTTCAGCTTATGATGAGAATGACGAGCATTAGAAAAGAAGTTTTTCTTTTAGCTACCTGACATGTACACACAAATACGCAGACATTCAACCACGGCGCTCGGCGTCTCAAATTACATGACCATGAAGAGATGAAGAAGAGAAAAATTTATTACAAAAGATAGACAAAAGATGCGAAATATTTGCCCCCGACTGGCGATGGCAATGGCGATGACGATGACTATGGGAATGTTGGCAACTGCTGCTAGAAACCCGCACAGTGCTGCAGAAAAGTTAACGCACGCAGAATGTGCAAACCAAACGGCAACAAAAAAGCAGAAAAAAAATATGTCTGCCCGTCCATCCAGCCGCATAAATACTCTCCGGGGAGTTGTTAGTTTCGTGGGGTTCTCTCGTGTGGATTGAGCGAAATATGCGAAGCCTCCAAGCCAGGGTCCAGGACCCCTCTTTTTCCTATGGAAGTGTGCAAGTGGAACGGGCAATAGTTTTCTCCAATCCAACCCAATACCCATTTCTCCCAGGGCGGATCCTTTGGCGCTACCAAAAGGGGAAGGAATACACTAGAAGAAATGTTTATAAAATATTAAAAAATATTTTCTTTGATCAGATTGAGAGATGCATTAGGAAGATGTAAAGAAAAGATAACTTTAACTGTAAGAACCTATTTTTTTTTTCATTTCTAAAGTCTGTAAAATTATTTCTTACTATTTTCTTTCCTTCCTATTTTTCGTTCATGTAATAAATATTTTTGGTCTCAACCTACTGAAAAATGTATTTATTAAACCCCATTCTTGTTTGTTTTAATTTGTAAACAACCTTCTGGAATTTTGACAATAACTTTTGACTACATTTTGTGCAGCACCAAACCAATTAAATATTATGCAGGACTTTTTCGGAAATTATTCTCCGTATATACACACATATTTCTTTCTTTTTTTTTGCCCTTGGGGAGGCGCCTGCGCCACCCAAGTTGCCTGTTTATGAATTACACCAGCCGTGCAGCACGCGTACATCTGTAGCTCTGTACATATCGTACTTATGTTTGCACATACAACATGTATTTATGTATGAGTATAAAATGGAAAGCATAAACAACGAGCCCCGTAGCTGCAACAAAGGGCATCTCACTGAAATATGCTGGAAAACTGCGAATTGCGAACTGCAAACTGCAAAACGAAACGTAACGAAACCGAACCAAACGAAACGCACTGTGCGCAACAATTTATGGCCAACATTCAGCAACAACGAAAGCGAAAAAAAAAAGAAATACAAATACAAGCTGAATTGTTTGCGGCCGCATAAAAAGTAGCCAAACGCTGAGGGGTAAAGAGGGGCGGTGCTGCATTTCTTTGCATAAATTGCAACATTTTGTAGCACTGGCTCCTGAAGCTGGTGCTGGTGCTGCTGCTGCTTAGGCAATTTGTCATCGCAACTGACTGCTTTTCCTGTTCCCTATGAAGATATCCAAATGAATCTTAGGCCCTCGGCAAGCTTGCCTCTCTCGATAAAGTAATAAACAGGTCAAATGGCCGACCGACTTCAACTTTGATTGCGGAAAAATCCTTTGAAAAGTTTTAAGCTTAGACATTGTAATGCCCGAAATGTATGCGCAAACTTTTTGGGCAATTCAAAGTCAAGAATAATGTTAAAATTCTAGGAGTGCACAGGGAAAAATATTGAAAACGCATAAATAAGATATATCCATGAGAAATGTAATAATAAATATCAGTTTTAGATCATTTCTACATTTTATGAGGATAAACCTTGAAAGATTGAAAATTATATGAGCGTTTTGCCTTACTAGAGCTCTAGTCGGTTAATTTGTCACCTAATTTGTACTTGGGAATTTCCGGCGCACTTATTGCAACAAATTGTCTTGCAATGTGTTTTTTTTTTTTTTAATATTTTCAAGCGACTTCTCAAAAATCAATTAGGAAATTTGTTACTAAACGCAGGTGTTCCCGAATTTGTACTTGGGTATTTTATTTGCAATCTTTTTAAGAACTTAACTTGCAATGTATTTTTCAATATTTCAAGTGACTCTTTTACCAATCTTCTTTTATAAAATCAATTAGGAAATTTGTTACTAATTCCTATCGCAGGTTATTTCCTGTGCAGACTGTGCACAGACTCCGAGTGCGGAATCCCTCAGATAAAAAATAAGGAAAAAAACTGGAAAAGTATTTCCTTCACGCCCCAGCAATTGAGACAGAGTGAGGCATAAATATGCTGCTGCCACACTGAGATTACCCCATAGCCCCCGAAACGCATTTACGCCAACTCAACTGATGCAAATCTAATTCTCGGATTCTCAACAGAAGGAGAGAGACACAGCCAGAAGTTTTGTGTGTGTGCTCGAGTGGAGTGCAGTGCAGGGCGCACAGTGCAAAATATAAACCTCTCAAGTGCAAAAACCATTCAAAAACTAAGCTAAATTTATTTAAGGAACAGCAAGCAAGCGACGAGTGCAGCAGCAGCCAGAATATTTTTTCCACTCTGCACTCTGCTCTCGGTTCGGTTCGGTGTGTGTGTGAGAGCTCCTGCACATTTCACTTAACAGAAATAAAAACTGAAAAGAAAAGCCAACGCAAATGCGAGCAAAGCCCAAACCAAACCAAACTGAACTATACCGGGGCCCAGACTAAAAAAAAAATTCAGCAAGTTAGTTTCTAAGCAACAACGACAAATGTATATCCTTGGAGTTCGTAGAAAGAATATCTTCTTGAAGACAACATCGGACATCTTCTGGAGTTTTTAAATATAATAATCAAATTGGAAAAAAATATATCTAAATCTATTTTCCGATTTTTTATTAAAGAGGTTTTCTTTGTTTTTCCCAAAGAATTCATATTTAATGCTACGACATGGGATTAAAGTCGTTCATTCATCTTCCATAACCATTAATTTGGAAATTCTTTATCCACTTTAAAAGCTAAATGTTTAGTTTATTTTCTTGCTCAAAAAAAAAAACTCAAATACTTCCCTGTTCAACAAAGCCCATTATTGAACTCGTAATACCCTTTTATCAAGTGAATTCAAAACGAAGTGAGGAAAACCCATGCAGAGGCAGCGGAGCAGAGCAGCCAACAAATGTCGTCAGCAAAGAGCAAGAAGTGGAAAACGTTAGTCGGAACCCAGGGAAAATTGAGGAAAGGGATATATACCACTGCTTTCGGGGGGGATTGCAGGAGTGAAATTCAGGTGGCGGCGGCGGTTGAAAAACACTCGGGAAATACGTTGACTGGGCTCTCGTCTCTCATTCCTTTTTGGCCACCAGGTCCTGTGCCATGGATGGATGTCGGTGTGGCTGTTGGCGGCGACGTGTGCATGCAAGGTGCTCGTATAATGCGTTGTGCGTGTTAAAAGATAGTTTTGCCGGGCTCAACGCGAGGCCAAAATCCAGCAAGTTTCAGGAGCAGCCAGCAGTAGCAGCAGCAGCAGTTGGAATAGAATGGAACTACCCAAACCCAAGCCCAACCGCACAGCCCAGCGACAGGTAGTTTTACACATTGAAAAATCCCAAACACCGTGACACGACTCGTTTTGGGGTTGGGGTTACACACAGAAAGAAAATATATACCAAACTCTAAAATGTTTGGAAATTCAATGATGGAAATGAAATTTTAGTTACCTTTTAAAAAATTCGATATATAGGAACCCTTTAAATACAAACTATAAATTACAAATTAATAAACATTACTTAAGTTAGTTAATTACAAAAAAAAGTGAGCTAAAAATTCCCAAGCACTAATTTCTTAAAGGCACTGTATTAATATGCCTATTTATTTAAATAATAAAAATAAGTAAGCATTACTGCTAAGCTAGTTAATAACAATAAAAGCTTGCTTAAAATTCCCAAATACACAAATTCTATAAATATTCAAAGAAGTAAAAATTAAACAAAGTGTGCCTAAAATACCCAAGTACTAATTCGGTAAGGTTCCAGTATTAATCATTTTTTGATCACTTGGAACATAAACTCCTCTTTAATTTCCAGAAAATTTAGGGCACATTTCAGTCAACTTAGTTTACTTTTTCTCCCTGTGTACTTTTCTGAAACTGCTCCTGTTCGGCGGCTACTGTGTGTGTGGATAGCTCCCTAATGTAATGGGTCCGGGGATCAAGGCAACGCGAGACAAATGCACAAAGAGCCTCACTCCTTTGTTTGCTCTCCTCTTTTTTGTGGTGGGAACATACAGCTGCAGCATTGGCATTGGGCTCTTTTCAATATCTGCAGTCGTAAAAAAAGAGGTGTGTGCTAAGGGTATTTCTGGGCATTTGGCTGCGATTTGTTGGGGGAAAAAGGTCGTCAAATGGCCTCAGAAGGATTTACGTTGTTTCGGTCAAAGTTTGATGGAAATTGCTAAAAAGTTGGCGGCCTTTAAAGTTTTGAATATTGTCAGGGAAATTTTACCAGAAACATTTATCTTATTAAAAATAGCTGGAATATTTTTCAATGGAGGAATGATTTATCAAGAAACTTGGGTACAGGGAAAACCTTTTTAATTTTAAGTATTATTTCCCAAAGCTGCCCTTAGCCTATGCAATTATTATTTTTATACCATTTTTTACTCTTAACTGAAGTTGTTGTCGTTTCGTTACAACAAATGTTAAACAAACGACAAACTCGAAGCTCAGACACGGACCAGGGATTTTTTTTTTTTTTTTTTTTGGTTCTGTGCTCATGGCTTGTAATTTTTTCCACGCTGCGCGTGCTTCTTGTCCATATTTTGCCCTTAACCCCAGAGTGCCCCTGCCTCCATTCAAGCATCATCGTCATGTGTTGCTGCCGGTTGCTGGTAGGTCTTCGGTCGGGCCTTTGGCCACTTTTCATTCCGCACTTCGATGTTCGGGCTCGGGTCTCGGGTTCCTAGACAAATATTATTGTTTCCAACACGCCGTTATTGCATATTTGCCTTAAACGTATGTACGTAGATATTTTTTCGAAGTGTGAATGAAATTAATGCGTTGCACGGTCCCGTGTCTCTCTCGCACAAATGGGGTAGGAATTTTCCCTTTTTCCCACACACACAATTTGAAATGTTTTGTTTTTGTTTGTTCCCTCTGTGCTTTTCCTCTTGTTTTTTCCTCCCTTTTCCCCTTTTTTTCCCCAAATATTTTTTCTATTTTCACACAGACTAAACGTTATTAAATGCAGGCAAATGCCCCGACGGTCGACGGTCCGATGGCATTTGTAGTGTTGTCTTAGTCGCTGTCGTTGTTTTTATTCTTACTTTTATTTTTTTTGTGTGTTGTGTGTGCAGTGGTCGCATAAAGGGCAGAGTTCCCCTGACTATATATATATATATATATATATACTATATGTATGAAATGTTTTCCATTTTTTTGCGGCAGCACTTTGAGTGTTTATTTTTTGTGTTGCCTACATTTTTGGGTGGCCAGCAGGCGCGCTAATAGTTGCTAAAATAAACGGTGAAACAGTGGGCTGGGTGTAGGTAAAATAGGTGCAAAACCTAGAACAATTTAATAAATTTAAATAAGAGTGCTCTGTTCCTCTTAAGTTGCATAAAACCCCATTTAAACCCCAACAATCAATTGCATAAAAACTGAAATAAAACAATGGAAACACTTGCAACTTTTGAGCCCAACAAAAGTCCAAATAATTGGCACTATAAACTCCGTCTTCAGAGACGCTTTTCTCCAACCAGTTACCCCTTTAGCCAGCCAGCTTACCAAGCTCCAATTAATTGGCTCAATTCATATAAAATTCGTTCACTCCACTCACTTAGCTTCAATAACATGGCTCCAAACTTTTAGTATTTTCTACACACACAAACTTTTACAGGAAAAGGCGAGGCGAGTGTGGTGTGTGTGTGTGTGTTTGCACCCAACTTTTTTTTGTGTTGCCACAATTAGCCTTAACTGATTTATGTTCTTTAAAGACTTAGTGGCCTGCCTCGATCTATATATTTCGGGGGAGATGGGTAATCCCATTGAATGGGCCAGCCACCTGTTCGTTTCATGCATCATTTGGCTTTTTCAGCTCCACCTAAAAGTGCTGAGTAATGTGTCATTGGCCGGTTTTCAACACCTGTTACCAAATGGCTGACTAGCCTGGCCTGGGGCCCACTGTGCACCATGGGCCTTGGGCTTTGGGGGCTTTGGCTCTGGCTCTCTGGCTCTCTGCCTCTATTGCTAAGTAGCTTTAACGCTGCCGCATCGCCAGCTCGTTAAGCGGGTGGGCGATGAGGGCGTGGCTGCACACAAAATAGCCGGGGAAAATGCCGCCCTAAATGCTACTAATTAATGAGGATTTAGTGAAAACTGTTCTCTCGTTTTTTATTTGTCGGAATGAAATACAAAAAAAAAGAAAATACGAGAAATGCCATTGCACCACACTCATCCGCCGCCCTCGCATATTTCGTTTGGTAATGCAGTTTTGTGGGGCGTTTCCATTTCCCCGGAATATAATTTTCTTTCTGTGTGTGTGCTCGCTGGCTGGCTGGTTGGTATTAGCATATAAATAGCGTTTTAAATATTTTTAGGCGCACATAATTCTAGGTATTTTCCCCACCACCACCACCACAAAGATATATTACAGCGTTTTATTTGTTAAGTATTTCTCGTGGCCCTGCCCTGGCCCTGAATTCTCGGGGTGTTTGAGTTTACGTTCGCGTGCTGCAGGACCCTAGGTCTTGGGCCTGTGTAAACAGGAAACGATCCTAGGCACACACACACACAGCACACACTCCTTGCCTAGACGGAACATAAAAAGAAAAAACCGAAAATAAAGAGAACCCACTCCTGCTGAGGAGCATTTAACGCGCAACTGGCAAACGGCAAACAAATGTAATCAATGAAATTTTATGTGCAACAGAAACGCACTCCAGATTTTCCACAATATTTCCATTATGGTGTGGCGTGTTTGGCCGCGCTCTTTATGCTTTTATAACTTTATTTAGCCGGGCCAAACAATTCAGATACAAATTACAATTGCGGCGCGTAAGGAAATTATAAAAGGATTTCCATGGCCCGCAGCCTCGTTTCCTTGGCGCTTAGAATACAGTTGAGTTCAAAATGTTAGGAGGATTTGGCAAGAGAAACAAATTAAATATAATTTCGTGAAGGAAAATAATTTTACCTTTAATGGGAGGCATTTTTAAATCGTAAATATTAAGTAAATTGTAACTTATTGTTGTAAATACATAAATAAATCAAATAGTTCAAAATAGAACCCATGAGAGAGAAGAAAAAAAATCCTTCGCTCAAATAAAATTAATTACTAAATTAGAAATTTATTTTTGTATGCGTGCTATTTTTGCAAGCCCTGATTTGTGGCCCTCTTTTTTTCCTACCTATTATTCCGGGCACATCTGTACATTTTATTTATTTATTCCCTCCCAGCTAATGCAAATATTTTACCTTGCTCTCTTTTTACAGACAAGTCCGTTTCACTTCTGCTGCCGGAATCCTTGGTCCTTTCGTGCGTCCCTTTCTGCTAATTGCTTTGTGTGCCGAGCTCCTTTCTCCTGCTCGCTAAGCAGGCCAGATCCTTCTACACTCAAGGCTCAAGGTTGGTATTATACTCCGCTTTATATACATTGTATATCGTATTCCCTTTTTTTTTTCGTTCTGTCCGTTCTGTCGTTGGGTTAGCAATTGGTTTTATTTTTGGGGTTTAATTGCAAGCTTTGGACAGATAGTAATTAAAATCTGTCCAAAGCTTGCAATTAAACCACAGCAGCGGCGCGGGCACAAGTTGTGTGTATAAAAGGTCATTGGGAATGTTATCCAAACAGCAGAATATTCAAATTGAAATTAAGCTAAATATATGGGAAACCCAACGGCGAAAGGGTAAATAAGTATTTGATAATGGAAATCGCTGGGAAAAGGGTCTTGTTTTCATTGGGATAATAATGGAAATGAGAGAGTCAGTATATGTGTATTTAAAAGTGAGTGAGAAGTTTAAAAGAAGATTTAATGTTGTCATTAATTAAAGATTTATGCGGGGTTAAGTGATAAATAAATTGAATCTACAGAATATCTCTTATTTAAACTGCGCTTAAATCTGACAAAACTATTGAAAAGCTGTAGAAGAAATAAAACACTCACCTAGATTACTGTCATGAAATCCAGTCCACCGATAAATCAAATTGTCTTCGATTGCACTTGAATAACTTCATCCCCGCACACAGGAAACTTTTCTAAACAATTGCATTCAATAAAATCAAGTTAGGCACACAAATCAAACCCCATCTAAACAATGCAGCACTGGAACATAGGAACAACATTAGCATTTGTTAATCAAAGTGTAATTCCGCAATTGCTACCCAGATTCGATGGGCTCGGGGCTCAATTGAAGGAGAAGTTTGAGCTAAAAACGGCTGAAACTGCCAACTGAGCAACCATAAAAACCTCCAGCCAAGCGAAATAAAGTAAGACACACACACACTTTGACAAAGAGAGAGAAAAGGAAACTTTCTTAGCCACTCAAAGCGCCACAAATCACTTTAAACTGTAAGGACAAACTTGGTGCCGTCCCCGGTCCGGGTCGATGGTAGATGGGGGATTTCCCGATACCAAAGACCCAGATCTCTCTGGCGCTCTGGCACTCTCACCTGTGAGGCACTTGGCTTGCTGGCTATTAAATCTCGGCACTTGTTTTCGCCGGCGACACCGAAATCGTATATCTGTAAGATATACAATCACTTAAATCGTTGAGCGGCTAATCCAGCCGCAGACTGGAGTTTATCATACATCACAGGGAAGTCTCCTTCCCTGGTCCCCCTTTCAGAGAAAAAAGAAGGAAGAAATAGAATTGCTCGCATTTCAAATGCCAAATATCAGTTTACAGGCAGAAGAAGGAACAAATCAATAATCACAAAAACCTCAACGAACGAAAACAGAACAGAGATTAAATGCGAAAGTGTACAGACCACGGAATACCGCAGGCTTTAAGTAGGTTAAAATTATTGCATACTCTAGGGCGAGTCAATGTTTCGAGGTTGAAAAATGCAAGACTAATAAGGAATCACTAGGGATTTGAAATATCTTTAATGTGTGATTAAGACTAGACAAAACCACATTTAGATTAAATTTGCCTACTTTTAGTCACCTATTAAGGAATCTTTCAAATCTGTAGACATTTAATATTGTTTAAACAATATTTCATATTTATATTTGAAATTAAATATATACCCCTTAAGCTCTTCGACTACTGAGTATATAAAAGGCACGGAAAAAATCAACACAAAACCCCGAAGGCATATCAAATTTTTTTTTCTTTTTTCTTGATTGACGTCTTTTTGGCTATATCGGGGCGGGGGGTGGCAAAGTGGGTGTAGAAGGTTGTGTCTGGGACTGGGAAGTCCTTTTGGAGGAGTTTCCTTTCTTTCATTCTCCCGCTGATTTCTGCTTTTACTTTCGATTTGGCTTTTGTATTTTGGGTATTTGCGCTGATTAGCACAAAGGCGGAGGGAAATTGGAGGATATGGAAGGGGGATGACGGTAGCAGCAGGGACTTCGTTGTCCTGTGTAAACGGAAAAGAAATCAAATGTTGTCATCATCATTGCCGGCGTCGGCGTCTAATCTCTAGAGCATGTTAATAACCCAAAGGGCCGCCTCTCCCTCTACCAAGAATCAACCTTCTCCTCATACCCCATATCCATGTAATTTCATGCAAATATCGTATTATACGAGCGGCGATGGAGAACTGTACGTGTTGTGGGTATAGAAACGGTCTCTCCGACAATGTCGCACACAATATAATCATAACAACTCGGGGGTCGGGTCAGTCAGAGTAGTATCCCCTGGAAGTCTGGGGGTGGACTTGTGTAATATTTGTCAATAGCCAGCCGATGTGCCGACAATTGACATGGAAAAAGGGAAGAGTGAATGCCGAAGGAAGCAAGCGGAAAACCCAAAGTGGAGCGGACGCGGACAGCGTGAAAGCTGGCCATAAATAAGCAAATAAAATGTAATAACTAAGTGAAAATGTGCAAAATGTGCTGTGTTCGAGGCCGTTTCTTTAATGTCCCCGTGGAGTGCCTGGCGCGCGGTCTGGACTAAATGAAAATGTCAAGTGAATGGCGAAAGGATCAGTGGTAACTTTGTATTCACAATCAAAAGTGGTTTAGATACGATAAAAGGGAAATTACACAGAGCCTGGTATGGATTTAAGTGGTGGTAAAAGGTAAAGGGAAGGGTCTTTGCAGTTTATATGGGAGTTTTTTTTTAAGGAATTCATAGAAATATTTAATGCAGGAAGTCTGTATTAATTAATTAAATAATTACCCCAGCTTACTAGAAATTCATCAACATTCCAAAACACTTGAATAAATAATCAGCAAGTTAATATTAATTTACCAATAACATCCGACATCCGCTATTAAATCGACTTAACCAAATGCAAAGCGTCAGCAGCTGAAACTCCCAAGTTCATATCATCATATTTAATGCAAAGTGAGTATTAGGCGAAGGTACATATCTTTCACTGGCACAATGGCAAAGCTTCTGCTCGGTACTCGCTGCTCTATCAAATTCGCACACGTGCCGAGCTTTGAACTCTTAACTGGGATATTTTATTCATGGCGCCCGAAATCTATTTCGACTTGAGCTGCTTAAGTGAGCAGCTCGCCCAGCCAGCTAGTTAGCTATGCATTTTGCCACGCCCACCGAACTACTTAGCAGCTGCAGCAATGGCACTGCCAGCTAAAGCTACACTGCAAATTATTGGGATTTTATTTAATAAATGCATAGCGTTTTCTTAAATATTTTGTATCAAAGCGAATATTATAGACCTCTCCGAAATAATATATTTATACTTAAAAATGTAGGTTAAACTTAAAAAAGAAAATGTTTAATCGCTCCTTGATATATAAACCATCACTGCATACTTTTAGGCAACCCAAAAGGCGATTTCAAATCTCAAAAAATGTCTATGCACTCACAGCTATTAACTTTTGTGTAAAACTCATTGAATAATATTTGTAATTTATGATTATTATGTTTACGTTGAAATTTCAAAAGAAAATGGTTTTTCTTTGGGAATAAAATATCACTGCATACTTTTAGGCAACAAAAAAAGGGGATTTCAAATCTCAATAAATTAATTTCAGCAATTCCAGTTATTAATCTTTGAATAAAACTGATAAAACATACCTCTAATACCTGAAATTTACTGTTACAATTGGAAATACAAAAGAAAATGTTTTTTCTTTAGGAATTAAATATCACTGCATATTTTTGGGCAACCCAAAAAAGCGATTTTAACTCTCAAAATACATTTTGAGTACTTCTAAGTCTGATATTTATTGTTAAGCTTTAGATATTGGATTTATTTCTTGCTGTGCACCATTCCAAGCTGTACACACATCGCCAATCTCCCCACATTTTGCACACACATTTGGTACTCCCCCCCACTCTATGCCGTATTCGGTCGGTATTCCGCCCTGATAAGTTGCAATGCATTTCTTGGCATTTCTCTGGGCTGTCTCAGCTATCTGCAAAGCGCCACGCTGCCAACTAAACAATGAAGAACTAATCCACAGAGTATACACAAAAGAATGGCTATAAAACCGCTCGTGTGGGTGGATAAAAAAATGGAAAAAGAGAATACAAGAACCGAGAATGAGGTGGGATTGTGTTTGTATAAGGCCACTTTATGGCTGCCCTTTTGCAACAATTGTGCAGCGCTGCATTCAATCAACAAACTTTTAAAGCGCAGTTACAAAACTCAAACAAAACCAAGAAGCGAAGGGAAAATGGGGCCGGGAGAAAATGGAAAATGAGGGCTGGCGATGAGGGAGAGATACGTGATGGTCAGAGAAATTGCACAACAACAGGAGCAGCAGCGGCGGCGGCAGCAGCAGCATTTAATTATGACAATCAATACCCAGCCATACACAAGCACGGATCCTAGAATATATACAGTGGAGCCTCTATAAATCAGGGATTTTTTTAGAGACTTTTATAGGTTGTAAAAAACTGAATTAAGTACAAAAGAAGCTCAGTAATCCAATATATTGCCTTCTTTATACCCCTTATTCTTAGATGTATATTTCCTGAAGCTCCACTGTACCCCACACACCCACACACATGGCAGATTTTATTGCTGATGTGCTCTCATTGCTCATCTGCACTGCCCAGGGACCTCGGACCTCGGACTAGTGCAAATAAAACTTGATTAAATTCCATTGGCGGGTCCAATTTCGCACGGGTCGGGTTCTTCTTCTGCTTCTGCCTCTGCTGCCTGGGGTCGTGGGGCGTGGAATTGACCGGAGAATCTCCAGAGATAAGGAAGCCAAGCTAGCCCTTCCATATTACAACAATCAAACATAACCTAATTAGGTGGAAGTTGGCGGCGAGGTTGTTGTTGGCCCGGTTCCATGTAAAATCGATGTTCCTCGAACAAGCTTAATTAATTTAATACAAAGAGTTTCCGCTGGACAACAAAATATGCATTAAATATTAAGCTAATTACTGGTTGTGAGAAATGCCAGAGCCTGAGATGTATAAAATCCATATACAGTCATCTAATCTCAGAATTCAAACATTAATTAAACAGAAACTCAGATCTTCTTGCATTTCCATGATTTTAATTGGTTGCGTAGGCATACGTAATCAAATAATATAATATATTTCAGCACAAACTGATACTTGGGAATGCATTTCCACCCCATTTACTGGAGTATTCAGTTATTTGGATCGAACTAGAGTTAATTAATTATTAATTACAAACCCCCTAACTGGATGAGGCTATCACATATCAGCGCAACTCTTGAAGGTCTGCTGATTATTCTTGTTGCATTTGTTGTTCCCCGGTTCGTGGTCGTAATTGCATGTCCTTTGAGAGGGTTCGTCCATTTCTCCTTTCTCCAGGGCTATCTCTTTCTTTTGTGGGATACCATCTCCTGTCCTATGGGTTTTTGCTGTGTTTGCACTGCCTTCAATTAACATGTGCGCTACGCACTTTCTTTGACCAGAAACCAGGGACCAGAGACCAGAGGCCGGAGATACAGATTCACAGATACAGATAATGGCAGAGTATTTGCACTGCATTAATGTGGGTGAGTGTGTGGGGTGGTATGGGTGTGTTAGTGCTGGTTAGAGATGGAACAAAATATTAAAAAGAATAAAAATATCGGAAGTATTGTTTTTAGAATTCGATATACAGATAACTTTAAAAATGCTTGATTATTATATTTAAGTAAAGTTTTTATTTGAATATTAACTGCTCATTACCCCTTTTCTCTCATTATTTTTATATGCTGGAAAAATGATTAAATATGATTGGCATAAATATAAGAAAATTAATTTTATAAATACACATTACACAGAATAATCTTCCGATATATAAAAAAATACAGTTCGATTTGTCCCATTATCTATATTTATTTTTAATACAACCTACAATATCGATAAACTAATCGTATATCGACTTTCTCTCATCCCTAATCTGTGTGCTATCTATACAGAGCCTCTCATGTGAAGTGGCGACAATCAAACACACACTCAAAGATTAATCCTGACACTCACTTGCAAACTAATTACATGGCTCTTAGGCAACGCCCCAAACCCGCATTACCACCCAATCCAGCCCAGCCCCTCTGATATCCTCTCTCTCTGATATCCCCCCCAAGGCTGCAAAAGCAACCTCATAATAAGGTCGCATCGGCTGCATGTAAACATCGATTGAATGCAACATTTGATTGGCAATAATTGAAAATAGTTGTTGCACATTAAGAGAGATGGCCGTATGGTTGGGTGCCTCTCCTTTTCACACCCCCCAGTCCACACCCACTGCTGCTGATGTTGCCATGACGGCCTTTGTGTGGATATATACGGATATATGTGGGCTTTATTAAATTCACACCCATCGACGGGGGTACCCAGGCAACGTCTGTTGTCATCATCATTATCCTCATCAGGGGTTTCTTCTTACTCTCGTCGAGGAGCGCATCTTGACCATCACAATGGGCCCCGGCCAGCAACAATAAATGCGTAATGATAGTCAGTCACTGTCACCGCCCCAGAAAGCGTCCACCCGCTGAGGAGTAACCAAGTACCCACTCTTCTTCGCTTTTCTTTTCTTTTTTTTTACATGCCATTTCATTTAACGGCTGCGAACAAACAAATGAAACGAAGCTCGAGATCAGCATCAGCCTTCAACTCGCAGCAAAATACTTAAGCGTACCGCTGGGCACTTGGAAAAATTATTTAAATATTTAGGGATTAAAAGAAAACATACTCGTAATAGGAACATTTTATAAGAAATAATTAATTTTAGTTTATACAAAGGGGTTTTATAAATTTTATGTACGATTATTTATTATATACATTGAATAACTCTCTCTAAAACTTAGGAAAAGCTGTCCAATAAAGCCTTTTTTTAGTTTTCATTCTTAAAATTATTGTTTGCTTTTTTTAATTCAATTAATATTCATAAAATGTTTTAAATTTAATATTTTAAAATATTTTTAAAGCCTCTTTCTAGTTTTCATTCTTTAAATATTTGTTTACTGTGTTTTAACTTAAATTAAAATTCATAACATCTGTCCAAAAACCTCTTTCCCATATTTTGAGAGCCTGTTCCTAGTTTTTTTTTCTTCAAATAATTATTTGCTGTGCCTTAACTCAATTTAAAATTCTTAAAATTTGTTTAATAGAATATTTTTTAATATCTTGAAAGCCTCTGTCTAGTTTTAATTCTCCAAATATTTGTTTGCTGTGTCTTAACTCGAATTAAAATTCCTAAATTGTATTAAATAGATTTTTTTGCGACTGCAATCCGAGTTCCCTTTTGCAATCTCCAACACCAATCATCCCGCTTCGCTCTGCCCTGCTCAGATGCCCGGGCATTGGTCATTTGTTTATTTCATCTGCTGTAAACTGTCATTACTTTGTCATGGGCAATCCGAGGAGGAGGCGGAGGAGGAGGAGGAGAGCAATCAGGAGCCACAGCTTGGGCCAATTGTCAGTCCAGTGGCAATTGGACTGAGCTGAGCAAATGTTGAACGCTTTTCACACGCCTGTTTGCAGTTTTTCGCCTCTTCCCCCCTCACAGCTTAACGTTAGCCAGCATCTGAGAAAAAATGATAAATTGACAGTTCCTATCACTTATAGCCTTATACCTTTTGTGGGTCTTCGGGATAACAAACAACTTGAAAGGTTGTTTACATTTAGTTATGGCTAAAATGGCAGGTGGAAAGCCCAGCCCAGCCAAGGGGTAGGCAAAGGTTGTCAAGGCAGCAGATTTCCATAATCCGCAGCAATCAAACGTATTCATTAGACGTAAGCCCCATAAGCCTCGAGTACGTCGTAAATTCAAGAGTCGAACACATAATTAAAAGCTTTTCAAAGGCCACACACACAAACATCTAAAGCCGCAAATCAGTAAGCGACACAACAACAGCAAAAAAAAAAAAGGGAAAATAATAATACAAACACTTGAAAAATGTTTGCTCGAGTATCTATGTATCCGCAGATACAAGTACCGCTGTCTGGCATGCAGATACATATCGCTCTCGAATCGCATATTGTTCGGCATTAATCGCATTACTTATTAAATCAATTAAAAACTTTTTCAAGCGCATAAATAACAACATTTGTTGCAAGCCCAAGCACTGCCAGTCAGACAATCACAGAGCATAATCTTTTATTGTGTTTATCTGTCTGTCTGCACTAGGGAGCATTGTGGTTCTTGCTGTTGATTTTGATGTAATTATTCACACTGCAATTATACGAATCATGGCGCGGCTTCTGCTTTATGTTTTTGCTGTTCCATAATCTGCAATAAAAACAGTAAGAGTAAGAGGAGGAGTACTGCACATTATTATGTGATTTCAAAGGACTGCTGCCATACCAACAGCAAAAGCAACATCAACAGCAACAGCCAACATCTCTCACATTGCATAATGTGGGGAATGCTGTTCGGTAATTTTATACTTTTGCATCCCATCCAGCCAGCCATCCATCCATCCATCCATCCATCCATCCATCCATCCATCCATCCAGCCATTCGTCTATGCCAGCACTCATCCATCCATCCATAACACTGAATATCCATAACACACAACTCTTTTCTTCTTGGTAAAACTGCAAGCAGCACACAGGAAAAAATGCTACTTATTAATCAGCTTTCTAATTTGGAATATATTTAAATAGAAACCCTTTTATTTTCTAATTCAAAAGACTAAACTTCTTTACCAAATTTGGATAATAAAATGCTTTTTTTTTCCCTACCTCAATTTTCCATCCCAGAACTTCCTTGAATTATTTTTCTCTGTAGCAATCAAGTATAATGCCAGCGGATGGGAAAAATACCGCTCAACTAATATACTCTTTTTGAACCGGGGGACTTACATAAACCCGCCATAACAAATAAAAATAAATAAGAAAAATGCAAAAAAAGCTCTAGAAAAAATACTAGACAAGAGAAACCCAAATTGATTGAAATATTCATGGAATATTCTTGCAAATTCGCAGATGACTTTGGTCGCTGATACAGCGTCAAAGGTAGAAAGAGAGCCGGGCTTGATTTTCCCTCTTCTGTCAACTTCGTTTCCCTCTGAAGAAGTTGCTCAAAGCGGTGGTGGTGGAAGCGAGCGTTTAATTAAAAACATTTTGTATACACATTTGCTTCCTTTGGCGCCCCCATCATCCAAAGATCCAGATTGTAGAGCTCTGTGTTATTGCGATTCCGTTTGCAATTGCTATTGCCTCGGTTTCCTTGTGCTTAAAGGCACCCATCGAGGAGGGGTTTCCCCTTTCCATGCCAAAATCTCCATCCTGCTCTTGTTAATGATATCACCAAATGGCTGCTTTTGTTGCTGCTACTGCTGATGTTGCTGCTGCTGCTGTTGCTGCTGTTGCTGATGTCAGTTGTCGGTGCTGATGCTGCTGCTGTAGCTTGTTCGTTGCTGTGTTAATGATATTTAATGATGATGCCATGGCTGTTCCTACAGCTGCCACGCCCCGCCCCATCCCGCTTCTAAGCACAAACCCCATTGAATATTTTGGCATCCGTTGTATCCCCGAATCCGCACATCCGTGTCCTCTCTGTACCATTGCACATGCACATGGAAAATTTGTTTGTCTATGCGGGACGTCATTTGATTTTGTCTGCTGCCTGCCTTTTGCCGCTTGCCGCTTGCCGCCTGCCGCCTGGCTTTTAATATGCACCCGAGATATATCCTCTGCCCCCAGAAAACCCCGTGTGCCCATCATCAATGGTAAGCCCCTGGTTCCGAACTAATTTTGGTTAGGCAGGCGCCAGTTATTGCCATGGCTCTTGGTCTATCCATGAATCTATCTGCACTGAGCGGTAATTTCGATACTATCTTTTGATATCAATAAAAAAGGAGTTCAAGATTCTGATACCATTTATTCCTTAAAAATAAATACAAAAATATGCAACTGGTGATTTCAAACCACTCAAAAAGGTCTCAAAGTTATACTAATAAAAATTATAGTTCACTTTTTCAAAATATTATAAGTTACAGAATACTTTTAAACATAATTTAAAGAAAATTAAAATCTCTTGTGAGCTTTTATCGTTTATAATAATTTAAAATTTAACGGTGCCTGAAAATATGCTATTAACATCTTAGATCACTTTTCCTAAATAAATAAGTCACAGCATACACAGCATTTTTGGCACCATTTAAATTGAATTCAATTCAATACTTTTTAAAAAACATTTTTGCTACAAAAACAATAATGCCATAACAAAAATACAAGCACAAAAGCCTATTAAAAATATTTTAAAGTACTCTAAAGAGTAATTACGCTTTTAGCTAATTTTTTGTAAAATTGTAAACTCCCTTTCAAGTGATAAATACCTCAAATAACCTCCTATTTTTCCACTGCAGCCTTTGGTTTGGGTTTTTCGGGCATTTGCAACGAGTGGCCCGGCCCCCGCAGGCCACAATCATTATCAGTTTTCCAGTTTTCCGTTCGCTTTTTCTGGTCGGATGTCTGCATCCAAGGGATTCTTCATTTTGTGGCCAATGCAAATACACAAATGCACATTTTGAGCTTTGAGTTTTCGGTTTCAATCCCCCCTAATTTTTTCCCGTTTATTTGTATGTGAGCTTTTGAGGTCGAAATTTAGGAGCTCAGCTTACGCTGCTCGCTTTCCTTCTCCTCACTTGTTGCTCCTCGGGTCACTTTGCATCGGAGCATTCAATGAGCGTACAAATTGCAGTTTGCACCAAAAGTTGGTAATTGCTATTTGCCAGGCCCCCAAAAGATTGAGCTAATAAAACGTTCATCAGTGGCAATTCGATGCAGTAGTAGAAATGCAAAAAGGCAAAGGATAAAGGCAAGGATAAAGCTGAAGACATAAAAATAAATTACAGGCAAAACAAGAGGGAATTTATGGAGAGTCACTTAATTTGAAAGTGAAGGCGATTCTCGATAAATTGTGGAAGTATAATTAAAGGCTTTCGATTTGTTTTTTGTGAAGTTTTTTTAAAGAATTTTCATGAACTTAAAAAGCTTGAGATGTATACAAAGTTTATTCTTGCTCTTTATTTATTTTTAAGGCCATATCCTGTGGTTTTATTTATATTCCATACCTCTTTATCTTAGCTTATTATTAAAGAACCCTGAAAGCTGGCTTTACTCGACATCTAGATCCATTTTCCGTAGTTAATAATGGCTATGCCATCAATCATTCAGCTAGTTTCTATAGAGATTCCACTCCATTCTGGTGGTGCACCTTCAATTAGGCTTAGCTGTTTGTGATAACTAATTTTAGCCACCAGTCGCCAGATTTCCACCACAATCGGAATACGCTTTTAGCTTCAATAGCTCTGAGCCGTATGGTTAACCCGGCCATCGATCTACTGCCGAGCTTTGGTCACATAATAATATTGGGAGAGAGGAGAGCGAAGGAGTGCAATCGAGGCAAATCGATGCACACATTTAGCCATGGGGTTAATATCTAAATTCCGCCTCAAGGCCTCTCTTCACCGAATCGAACGAACTCCCTGTTAATTACTCGGAATCGCGCTTGTCAATCCAACCCAGACAGCCGAAAACCTTTTTGGCCAAAAATTGTCAGAGACAGAGACAGAGACGAGTGAGCGAGCGAGCGAGGAAAATAATTTATGCAGGCAGAGGAGTACTTGTATCTGTATCCATGAGATATACTCGCTCGCCCTGGTACTCGTAGTGCTCTGCTGGGTTTATTTAATATGCGTGCGGCGTCAAAGTTTGTGATGATTATTTTGGCAGTGGTAGTGGGTAGGTGGGTAGATGGGGGGGCGTGGCAGACGGTCGCAGCACGCCCCCAGTTCATGCATACAAAAATAACCAATATTGATTTGTCATGGCTCGGCATTTTGAGCGTGGGCGTGGGCGTGTGGAGTGTATCCTTCAAATACCGAGTATCTACTGGTGGGGGTTGCCTTCTTCATTTTTATTTTTACTTTATTCTCGTTTATTTTTTGTTCCCTTTTGCGATTTTGCGACTGGTTTTAATGATTTTGGTTGCAGCTTTGGATGAGCACACACAGAGACACCCCAAACCCCCTCCGACATATGCAAACAATCCATGGCGCAAAATCCATGCTCATCCTCTATATTTTTTTTCTTCTTTTTTTTGAGTCTGACGCTGCATCTACTTATCTATGTCTGCTTTTGGAGTTGTTCCAAAAAACTCATAAATGTGGGGACTTTAAATTGGGGGAAATATGGGTATTTCTGTGAGTTTTTAAAATATTAGGGCCTCAAAAATGGCATCATAATTGGCACAGTAATGGAAATAAAATAATTAAGACTTCCTAGAAATATTTATTCTATTAATTTTATTACTTTTACCTCAGCTTTAATTCCAATTAGATAATTTACACAAAGAATAAGGTAAATTTCCTTGCTTTTCTTCCTTGAATTTCTAAAAGAAAAACAAAGTTAAGGTGAAAAATAAATGAGAACAAAGGCCAAACCTTTTCCCTAATACTTTCCCATTTCCCGGAACATCTTGTTTTGCGAAAATGTAATGCCGTTTATTAAATTGTTTTGTTTGCCAACTCTTGTTGAGATTTTATTTTTGACGTTGGCCAAAAGCCTCTGCCAGACAGAGCCGCCTCCTCTCACACTCCTGTGTGAGCCTGTGTGTGTTTTGGCCTGTCTGGTTGCATTATGATGTTGATTATGCAGATTATTATTATCGGCCAGACCACATAGGCTGAGAGATCCTGAGCTTTGGTTCATCATCGTTGCATGATTCATAGTTAGTTGGCCGTCCGACTGTCTGTCTGTCTGTCTGTCTATCTGCATGCTTCATTGGTCCAAGCCAAAACTGAGCTGAGCGGCTTATGCACGCTTGATGGGCCCAAGTTTTCGGCTCTGTAATAGAGCTCCAGCCGGAATGCATTCAGTGAACAATTGAAATTTATAATTAGTAGCAGCCGCACACGCACAAAACATACACTAGCACTCACTCACTCCATCACCGAAAACTCTCTGCCGGCATACACAACAATCACGCACACTCTCAGCCGGGGGAATATGATTAATACTTCCCGAAGTTATTTGTTATTAGATTACACCTAGCCCGGGTGTACAGTGAGCAAAATTATTTGGGAGTATTGTTTATTGATTGGAAATTTAAGGTAGTGAAAATTAATATTATTTGAGGAGGTAGTTCAACTAAAATTCCCAAGTATGAATTCAGTGACACAAAATGTTGAGCGTAAACGTCAAAAAAAATTATTACTTCTAGCATTATAAATTTAAATGCTATATAGCTTTTATGAATATATCTTTTCCCCGCTATTACGTAACTTTTTCGATTTACGGCCTAAAATGTTTTGCTGTAAAGGCAAAAATAACTCTTTTTCAATGTCGATAAATCTACAAAATAATTGATTTATTATATAGCTCTTCGCTTTGCGGCCAAGTTTCTTGGAACATATCTAGGCCGTAAAGCGAGTTATGGGCGTACTGCAAGTTTTCCCTTAATTTTCCTTTACTTTTTTTGCCCTGTGTACTTTTTGGGATCGTTTCGGAGCTGCATTGTGCTCGGATGCTGTGCTCCATTGTCTGCTGGCTGGCATTGTCTGGCCCCGGCTTTGTTTTCATCGCCTACGTTCGCCTCTGATAAGAGTCTCTTCCCGCCCTTTTTGGTGGGTGGCGGCTATTGAGTGGTGGGAGGGAGGCAAGTCGAAACTTCAAATTGAAAACTTTAATTAAAATTATTGTTATTGTTGTTGGTGGAAGTACTGGATGCCATTGTCAATGGCGAAGCTTCTTTTCCTTTGGTTTTAAGTGCCCAGACCAAGAACTTACCTTTTTCGTCTCGTCTGAGGGGAATGCAGGAAGGAAGGTCCTGCAAAAGTTGACGCAAAAGTTTGCCGCAGGAACTTGACGCGTGTTCAACATACTTGAGCGCCTTTCCTTTGGGCTTTCAGGCTTTCCGGGGGGAAAGGTATGGTACGAAGGGCCGGGCCAAGTGCAGTTTTAATATGTTGAAAGTTTTGTTCGGAAATCAGTTAGCCGCTTAGTTTTCCACCCCATTTGGAGAATGTCTGGCACGCTTCGGCAACGCCCCTCGTCGATGGGAACTCGAAGCGCTTTTATCAATCATGCAATTTAGAAATACATATAGGACATATCGGGGAGTATATCGGCTCAACTAGGTACTTCCTGCTTAATTGTCAATTAGTGGGCACACACATATTTTGTAAATGTTTTTCAAACTCAATCAGCCGCAACGAATCGATCCGAATGGGAGCCACCAATCAATTTATTTCGCGTTGTAGTTTTATTGTTGTAAAAATAATGGTAGACAGAGAGCGGGCATTCCAAGTAGGGGCACCGACCATTAATTAGTTTAGCCGCAAATTAGTGGAACATTTTCCGCACATTCACATAGCATGGGTCCCATATACATATGTACATATATTGTATATAATTATATATTTTTTAAATTAAGCTAAAGCGAGGCTTCGTAATTATTAAAAATGAATTTCAATCTAATTTTTAATGAGATGGTTTCGGCCCGTCCATTGCGGCTGCTGGCCTGTCGATTCTTTCGCTAAAATACAAACTGAATTGTGGTTGCGGCCTTATGTATTATTGGAGTTTCTAACAAATTGCTTTATGGGCGAATCAAATTCACTTAGCGTGTGATTTTTGCGGTGCAAAATGTTTGCCAATCATTGTTACATCATAAGATTTCTTAGCAAGAAATTAGTGAAGGGCTGAAAATATATATTATTAAAATTTAATACACTTTCCAAGCTATATAAACGAGTAGAACCATCGATTCTTTCAATCAGTTTCAGATAATATATATATCGCCTCCCCAATCAATCAATGTCATGTCAGGCCCCACATTGATTGTCCAAACACTTGGTTAAATAAGCATATATAAAGCGAACAATGAACTCAGTCAAATGTCAAACAATTACAGCACATACAGAGATAAAAAGTCTACGCAATCTCCCAATTTTTATATATATGTGGAACACATCTCATTTGGTATACGATCGAGTGCCGATCATTTATCAATATTTAAAGCAATTTGACCACATGCCACACACACTTTGTTCCCTAAATAAATTGAGAAAACCTCCAAATTGTACGCATTTCGCCATATTGTTCTAATTGCAGCCATTTGTTAGACTTTAAGGCCTCGGAATAAAGAAGCGAAGCGTCGAAGCTCGACGATGAATTAAGTGAAATGCGTGTCGTTATTTTGAAATCAGCTGCGGCCCCCTAATTGATATTAAATAACTCAAACACACACACAGCACACACGGCAACCTGTTACGCAAGCGTCCACTTAGGTATATATGCGTGGAAATGTATATTTTAATAAATGCAAAGCCATAAATAAACTGCCGCCCAACGAAAAACGAAACAGAAATTAATAAAGAACCCAAACACACAAAGGCGAGAAAAAAGTAGAAGCGAAATACCCAAATAACAATTTCTCAAATTTCCCAAAACAACAAAGAAATCCAAACTAAACGTTTATCATACAGACACAAAAAACATGCCATATTTTATGCATTATTTACGCATTTTACTGCCGACGTCCAGCGTCCGATGGAACCGTGACTAATTAAGCAATTTTTAAGGCAAATCACAGGCCGATTCGCGCTCTGCCATCAAGACTTTACTAATTATTTATGGTCTTAATGATAAGTTTTTGTTCGGCCGTTGTTCGTTTTTTAAAAAGAATCGATTGGGGTTTTATATACACATTTTTGTTTTACACTTCCTTGGTTTGCAGTAAATTCAATATCGATTTATGGCTCTTTTTCTGGTCATAAAAACTTGCGAGACCAGATATTATTCAATTCCTTGATTAAAATTATGTTATTAGCCCCGAAGCTTTCCCATTAGGGGTTTTCAAATAAAAATAGTTATAGTTTTTCCAATGTGATTAGGAAAATTGCTAAATTAACTTTAGTTTTATGATGCTTCTGTCTGTATCTTTACTTTGGATCTTGTTCTAGCCTGACTTCGGCTTTAAGCTCTCTGCACTGTCATTAAAGCATCTCGACTACTACTTCAGGTTCAGGTTCTGGTTTATTTCATAAGTTTTAGTGCCTTCATTAAACCATTTTTACAGCCTTGTGACTTGACTTTTGTTTTAGCCTAGCATCATCTTCTTCGTCTGCCCTTTTTTTACTTTATACTCTTTTTCTTTTTAATTCTCCCCGATGATTGGCGGCTCTCTGGTCTTCATTGATTCTTTGAGCCCGATTCGTTTTCGTTATTGCCATCTATAAGTGCCTAATTTACTTAAGCTGCTTTCGGCTTAATATGCGCATTTTAATAGATTTGTTCCACTATCGTCAAGGCAATAAATTAATAAAACGCTCAGCCCCAGCCGGCAGAGAGCCTGCCTTTTCTCCTTACCTTTCCTTTCCTTTCCACTCCTTTCGTTTCCTTTTCCCTCACTTTTTCCCTATCCGTATGGGTTCTGCACTTGACTTGGGTATGGTATTTACACTGGGAAAATCAATAAATAAGTATGAATTTATTTTTTTAGAAAATATCGATAATGTTTAATAACTGTTTAATTAATCAGCTTATTATACTTAAAATAATACGATCATAAACTTTTTCTTAATTAACAGACAGGCAATAAACAAAACTTTAAGGATGCCAATAAGCAATAAGATGCAATAAGCTTGGGAATTATAAGTATGTTTGAAGAAAAATTGCGACACAACATTAAATATTTCTTGGGCCTCAATTTATTTAAATTAATGTATCAAGTATTTATTTGTTATGTCAAATCTTTAAAATGTTAAGTATGCTCTGAAAAGTAACTTGGGAATTATTAGCAAAATTGAACAAATAAATTGCGATGCAACAGTTCTTATTTCTAGGGCTCTAACTTATTTCTTTTATCGTTTTAGTAATTTATTTTTAGTATCAGTTCCCTTAAATAACATATATTTTAAGTCCCAACATTATTTACAATTTTTCTTCAAGTGTAAAACCTTATACCTGTGAGCTGGAAACCGGGGCCTGAAAGCTTTTCAGCTGCGGCTGAGTGCCTCTAAGATGCAACTAATGATAACGGCGGCACAGACACCGACTATGAGGGGCATGGTGGCTGTGGATGTGGATGGGCTTGGGCTTGGGCTTGGAGCCCGGGTTTTAGGGGCTGGCTGTGGCATAGCGATGCAGCTAGTAGATGCAGCTCGATTAAGCTGCTTACCTCTTGCAGGGGCGTTGCATTTTGGGTGTAGCTGCCGCATCAGCGCGAGGTCGCCGCAGCCTGACAGCTCAATGGCCCCGTGTGCTAGCTCGCTCGCTAGGTGTGTGTGTGTGGGTTGAGTTTGTTTTGTGTCAGTTTACAGTTGGCTCCATTCATAATTATCAACCTGGCGGCCGACGCCTCACCTTTTCCAGCTGAGAGCTAGGAGAACGCCAAAGGGGGATATCCCCGGTACAAGAGGCGGACGGCAAATGCTGCGCTTTTTCACGCTTTGGCGGCGGCTCATTAAAAGAACCGCAACTGACATTGCCTTTTGTGCCGAAAACTTGCACTATAGCACCATTGGTCACACCTCTTTTGCACAGAGAAAAAAGGGGATTTAATAATAGGAAAATGGATGGAAAGTATTTTAAATAAGAATAAGTAGGAAATTGATTATCCTCAAGGAAAAGATCTCTAGCACATTTTTAAACATACTTTAATCCCATGTAATACCCGGAAACCCATTTAATTATTTTCACAATCTCCTTATGTAAACAATTATTAAGAAAACTAAGCCCAGGAATTTTTATTTCCGTGCAGCGATGTCAGTGGGGGCGTGTTTGAGATGGTGTGCCATCATGTGCAGCAGAAGAGTTGCCAGAGATGTGCCATAGCCTAGCAGCGGCCCCCCTTTTTCGGGTTATAAATTATGTTTTGCCTTGCACAAGATTGATAGTTCGCCCATAGGCTCCATGGGCATCTCTCACTCTCTCTGTGAGCTCCGGCCAAATGCCGTTAGCCCGCCAGGCTATATGGCAATATGCATATTCGCCGATGTCATTCCCGTGACCCAGTTAACGGGGAGTGGAGCGGAGTGAGGCGGCGCCTTTAATTAGCATATGCCAAAGCAGGTGCGCGGAATGTGCGAAGCGCGATAATTTGTGGATGGGCTTTGCCATTTGAATAATGCCCCTTAACTAAGCAATATTTCGGGGCAACGAGAGGGGCCCTAATAGGAGCTGGGTTCTCGCAGCACAGAGAATTGCAAATTGACCTGGTCATTATATGATTTTGGGTTTTAATGGGTTTTGGGATTAATTTGTGGCGGCTTAAATGGGGAAACCGGGTTTCGAAAGGAGTTTAAAAAGGAGTTTGGAGTAGAGGAGATGTTTTTATTGGTGGTTTTCAATTTATACCTCTCTAGGTATATTTCCTATACCCTAAACGGTATCTTAATAGTTTCTTTTAAGCCCGCTCCTACGTGAATCTTTTCTGGCAGCTAACCAAATGGAAATCTTAACCAATTTCTCTCTGCCTTGGCCAAAGATTTCAAAGGAATTTTTAGACAGATCGCCCCCAAGAAATGGCACTGCATCAACAAGTAACAAAAGTATGCAGCAATTTGAGTTTGGCTTCTCTGCATAACAGAGAAATCCCCTCTGGCATTCGTAGGGCCCGGTGGGGATCTGTGGGTGTGTTGTGTGCCGAGAACCGTTCTAATCCCTTTTGCCATGCATCAACCTCGGCGCAGACCTGGGGAAAAAAGGGGTTAAATCCAATTCGGTTCAGCTTTTCGGTGGCCTCACTCTCCCGGTTCGAAACAACAACAATGGATTGAAGAATAAGCCTCGGGTCAGCCGGTAAATAAAAGAAAAGAATGCAAGGAAACCCTAGGAAATGGACTGGGAATTTTTCAGAGATTTTCAGTGCAAGCACTTCAATTTCAATGTAATCTCTTTAAACGTGAAACTACAATCGGACAGGCCAACAAATAAGTTGAAACTTAAATGAGTTTCAATTTCGATTTCGATTCCGAAGTGGAGAAATCCAGTTTTAGAGATGCCGCCCGGCACGGCACACTTTATTTGATTTCATTACCCGCCTCGCTTTTACCTCTCTCTGCGTTTCATTTTATTACTTTTCATGTATGGACAATCAAACATTGATGTCAGAATTTAATATGCTGTATAAATCGTTTTGAGCCATTGACACATTCATGCATTCGTTCTGTCGGTCGTATTCGTAGAATCAACAAACCAGAGTTGTCTCCATGCAACTCCCAACCTCTCTGGTATTTGTATGGAAAAAATATTTATATTTACACGCAAGCAGCAGCAGCAGCACTTGTATATAGCATTTTTTCGTTATATTTTTTATTTCTTTGTTTTGTGTATGAAAAAAAAAAAAAGGGAGCGGCGGCGTAAGGGAAAGGAGAATTTTTCACTCTTATTGCTTTTCGAAGCTTTTCCATGGTTCACATTTCATTTATTTTCACTGTGTGCTCTTCACAACTTAATACACTTTATTATTGAAAATATTTTTTATTACAAGTGGGACTGGGTCTGATCGCTGAGAGGGCTTCCTGGAATTTTTATATGTATACGTACGTATTTTTTGGTGGCCCTGACACGCAGCTCTCATAGTTGTTTGGGGCATTGATTTGCTGCACTCGCTTCCACGAAATACAAATATAAATACAAACCGAACAGTACCTCCCTCGCCATAAAGTATTTTGTATATTTTTTTTTTACAAGGCTTCCCCTGGTTGCTCTCTGATTTTGATATTCATGTTGCATGTGGCTGACTTCTGAAGTTTTTTTTCGGCAATCGGAACTTTTTCTCTTTGCCTCAAGAGGGGGCAAAAAAGAATATAAAACAATTTGAATGGCTCTCTTTGCATTGTTTGCTTTAATTTACATTTATTTTTATTCGCTTTCGGTCTTTTCCGTATGCAAATTCCCTTCTTTAATGAACTAATAAAGCCGATGCTGCGGCCGATCTCGCCCGATTATTTATGTATTTCTCGCTTACTCTCGCCTCGCTGAATTCAATTAGGCCGCCGCCTCCTTCCTTATGTTTATTTATGCCAAGAGACTGCTGCCTCATTTGCAAAAGTTTCCGTAAGAAAAGATTCTGTATGTGTCAGTTTGATAAATGATATCAATTTCTTATAGACCCCCAAACGAACGCACACACATACTCCTTCCCTCTTTGGTAGGCTTCAAAAGTTTGTTTTAGAATGTTTCTCTGTTTCTGTTTCTGTTTCCACTTCAAGTCCGCGTCCACTTTTGCCAATTTGACACTTTTAGCGATGCGCGTGTGCCGTGGCACTTGAATTTCAAATGTATCTCAAGGTCTCTGACAGTTGAGTGCATGAATTTTTAATACCGAATGAGGCAATCTCTTAGGGCATCGTTCTGCCTTCTACGTTCTCTGCTGGCTTCGGTCTTCTTCCCAATATATGCTAATCGGCCGAGAGAGTTGTGTTTTGGAGTAACTTTGCGTAAAAATTTGCCTAAGTAAATTATACAAAACGAGGGAGGAACAGGTTAATATGTTTTGATAATAATAAAGTAGATAAGTAATTAACTGGTAATTTTAATGACATTTTACAGTCAGCAATTATATTACTTACTTTAATAGAGGGAAAAATATTTTGAACAAATTTTAGGTCAAATAAAACCTCTATTTATTTATTTTCCCCATAAAAGCAACAGGTTCTCATGGATCTTTTCCTAATTTTTAAAAATCAATAACCTGGCATGCTCTTTTTTGGCAGAAATAAATTCCTAGTGGAAATGCTTTTAAAACTAATAGCAGCGGTCATAAATTATGTCAGATATTGTTCAAATCTCTTTCCCAAAAAAAATAAAATAACAAAAATCTCTGCAATAATTTAAAATGCCAACGAACATTCATAACGAGCATACAATTAACACAAATTCCCCCCGAAAGGCTGGCTGGCCAGCAGCTATTAGCCCAGAAAAACACACACACACAGCACATTAGCCGAGAAATAGCCGCCTCAGACGCCGAGAAACAGATACATTCAGAGACCCACCAAGTAGCCAGATACAAAGATACAAACGGCGACAGACGGACGACAAAAACGGCCGAGGGGCAAACGGTTCCCAGATCCCATGTAAATGACATGGAAAAAAATTATAAAAGAGAAGACTGCACTCTAAATAAATTTTTAAATATGTTAGAAATTATTTTAAGAGTTGAATTTTTAGTATAATAAATAGTTATTTCATTAGAAAATAAGATTTATGGCTATTTTTAAATGTTTAGAGTGGAGGTTGATCTAGATTTTTGTCTAAAGTAGTTATTTCTGTATTATTATTATAAGTATATTTTTAAGGCTAGCTGTAACTCAATCATATATATTTTTCAAAATTTAAAATATCTTAGACCCCTTTTCCCAGTGTAGTGGACTGGAAAAACTTTCGTCCACTAATCTATAATGCTGTCAGCCATTAAACAACTGAAAAACCAAATTTGTAACTCATTAAACAAAGGGCAGAGAGAGGGAAACAAATATATAAAAAAACGAAACGAAACGAAACTAGCCAAAGTGAATGACTGATAAATGCCACTCGCCTGGTCGCCGGCTGTCTCATTTGGACTGCCAAATAATATTTAATTATAAACAAATAAACGAGGGAGAGCCGAGGCAAGAGCCCGGGGTTAGGCACGTCTCGTAAAAGGTGCCGGGTGATTAATTATTATGTCAGGGAATTAAATCAAATATTTGAGTTGACACAGCGAGCGAGCGTTCCGCAGTTCCCAAAAAATATAAAAAACGGAACGGAACGATGCAAGTCTTATCTGTCTGTTCGAAATCACGAAATGCAAATAAAAATGACTTTAAGGAAAGCAAGGGAAAAAATGCCATAATAATTTCTTTCTTTTCTCGGTGCTGTCGCGAGCGGCGCATGAAAAATTGAAAAGCCAATACAGGCCGCGGCCAAAGATAACATAATCCCATAGCCCGGAGACCGTGAGGAACCTTCCTCCTTCGTTTTTCTTTTTTTTCTGTACGATTTGGTTACGGTTTTGGTTTTGTTTTTATTTCGAGTCGAAGTCGAAGACGTAGACGGACAAAGAAAGAGGGAAACATATATATCAATGCCAAATGCAAATAAATCATCAATAACATTTCTCTGCCACTTATGCACCACTTACAGATACTTACCCCGAGGACGGAGCGATACGGAGCCGATAGGAAGATACCTGAACGCCGCTGCAGCTGCATTTTCCCTCGAGTAAAATCCCCTTTGCAAGAAAGAAAGAAAAATCGAAGAAAAGGCTGAATAAACGCCAACGCGCCGCGCGTCAGTTTAACTAAGGCGCCTTGCATAAATTTACGCCGGAGGATAAGCCCGAAGAAGAGTAGGGAGGAGTAGGAGTCGGAGTCGGAGTCGGAGCTGGAGAGAAATGGAAAGGCAAACATAAAGCAATTTTATGCGTTTTTAAAATGCGGCAATTGACTGAAACAACACAGTGGAAAATTCGAGCGAACCGCATGTGAGCACGTTTCGCTTTTCCGAAGGGTAAATCAAATACGAAAAGAGAAGCACAAGCAGGACGACTCAACTCAACCCAACCTCTATCCCCATATCTCAGCCGCTGATAAGCAATATAACGCAAATGCTTGATGGTTTGTTGACGACCAACAAAAAGTTCTTGAGCGTGTGTAAACATTGGCTGACTGGCTTGGCAATAGCTGAAAACTGAGTACGGAAAACGCAAGGACAGCGAAGGATCTCCGGCAGTTACAAATTGTAGCCACAGCTGTGCATGTGTGGCTGCTGCTGCTGGTGCTCCGCTCTCTCTAAACCATTTATAAATGTAACAAAACAAGGCAACACAACAAGAAAAACAGTGAAAAGCCCTTGGCACAAGTGCAATGCATAAATATAAACACACAAAGAGATACAAAGCTGAGCCAAGGTGTTGTATGAATACACCGAAAAATACTAAGCAAAAACTCGTGCTCATAAATCGATAATTTAAAGCAATGAAAGAGCGATAAACACAGGCCTCGAGGAGGGCATAAAAAATCACACTGCAGGAATAATAACGTCGTCGTGGTTAAGTGCCAAAAGTGCAATTTCAGCAATTGTATCTGCAAGATACATTAGCGTTGCTGCTTTTCAGGGGTGTGTGTGTGCGCGGTGCCCGTTTAATGACAATTTGACACAGGCAAAATACATGAAATTGAGCAATTTATATGCCAAATGTGTAATTTGATGTTCGTTCCGAGCCGAGATACGTTTTGTAGCTCAGCCCGAGAGCAGATGTCGGTTAAGCAGAAGGACCAAAGAACTTTAATTGCAGCCAGTTGGCGAGGAGTCTGTGTGCGTTGCAACATTGAGATACTATGCGTAGTCATGGGATACTTTTCCACAAGGGTGTATCTGTGTGTGTTTGTGCAATAAACTTGCAAAGAACATTAATTGCAACTGCTACTAACTGATGCCAGATGGTTAGTTGTATCTGTGTGCGGCGCATCCGAGATGTGCAGGTTTATAAAATTAAAAAAACAAAGCTTTTGTATTTTGGTTATTCATATAACAAATCTGGAACTAAAAATGTGTATCTGTGTTCTGAAAAAGAAAAACTTAACTTTTTGTGTTACAAAAATCTAAAAAAAAAATATACAAATATTTTAAAAAATCATGGGTATCCGCGCAATGCATTTGCTATAATTAAATCTATTAAAATAAATTGAAAGGTATCTGTAAAGTGCAAAAAACAACTAAATACAAAAAAGTGAGATACTTTTGTATCTGTTACAAACAAAAAATCAAATAAAAGTGTAAAAAAGATGGGCAGCTGTGATACGTATTTGCGTAAACAATAGTGAAAAATAAAACTCCATAAAAAGTGCTTGACTACCGATGGATATATATTTCTTTTCCTTTTTTTTCTCTGCTCACAAATGCAATTTAAACAAAAGCCAATTCATTACTTAACCCCCAAATCCCGAAACTCCTTGCAGAGCATCCACATCGTCCACAATTAGCGCCATCGGAGCCAGGGAGCCAAGTAGCAACCAATGGAACATGTTGATGCCGGTGCGGGAGTACAACAAGCACATAGCCAAAATACCAAATTGCAAGATGAGGCAGCGGCCAGCGCTTAGAGCGGCCTTCGTCTGGATGTGCATGCTTCCGCTCCTACTGCTGGTGCTGCTCCTCGACGTCGCCCAGGCCCTGGATCCGGCGGCCAGTGGAGCTGGCAGTTCAGGCACCGGAGGAGCAGGAGGAGGAGGAGGTGGTGCCTCTGCTGCCGGCGGAAACGGCGGTGCAAGTGGAGGCAGCCTGAGCAGTGGACCGCCCACTCTCATTGCCAATCTCACGGAACAGGGCAGTCCCGGTGTGTATAATTCGACAATGGGCTATAATGCTAATTACATGTATATATAATATATATATATATATATATGGCGTTTATGTGGCTCTTTAGCTGACCTTTCTACCTTTTAGTCCCCAAACCGAAAATGGCAACGCCATTTTGGCATTTGCTACCAGGTTTATGCGATGAAAACTGAACAAAGTAATGTTTTAAAGACTATAAAATTAGCAAATCAATATTGATGAAAATTAGAGTGACCGAAGATGTCAAAATTGTCGATACGGCAACGCTTTTTCTGTTGTTTTTGTGACTTTGATTCTTCAAAATAAGTTAAATCTTACTTTTTAAAACCCATAAAATCCAGTAATCTGAAACTATTTCAATTCTGAAACTTCCAATTTTTTATAAATTCAAAGAGAAAATAAAATACAATTAGTGTGACCCATGTTTCCCAAATTTATCAATGTGGCAACCTTTTCCTTTGTATTTTTTACAAATTCGGTCACACTTGATTGTGCAAACTTCAAGAACTGGTGTAAACATGGAATGTGTTTGTGCGCCCATGTTTGTGTGTGTTTCCTTGTGCGCATTTCCGGTTTCCGCTTCCGCTTGCTCGCCAAGTCAAGCGGGGCAGGAACAGCGGGTGGCAAAAACTATTAGCCACTTGGCGCTAAATAACCACGCCCACGGCCATAGCCATAGCCATAGCCACAGCCACCACCCACTCGACCCTGCCGCTGAAGCAAAACACTAAGCATCAATTAACCCAATTTTCAGAATCCATTTTCACCTGCAGTTACAACGCGAGGAGCTTTGGCTTTTTCCGAGTATTTTTCTAGCTGCGTGTTCACAGCACCACGGCTACAATGCTGTATACATATGTATGCATGTTATTTTTTCGAGAGTTTTTCCTTTGCCCTTTACCTTTGCACAAGCAAATGCCCAAGTGACGGTGTCGAAACCAAGTTCCAACTCCCAAATTCCCCGGGCCACCCACAACCGCCTAATCCTATCGCATAATGCTGGCCACTCTTGTCCAGACTTTTTTCCTCAGTTTCTTTCGCAGGCGTTGGCTCGATTGTTGTAGTTTGGTTTGGTTTTGGATCTGGATCTGGATCATCGCTGGACTGGAGGCTGAAATAAAAATTAATCCATAGATTTTGAAATTTTTTTACAGCTTAAATAATTTACACAAATCATACCCGTTAATAAATATGCATTCTTTCGCAGCATTTAACAATGAATATTTCAACAAACATAACCTTTTTTTCAGCCCATGTATGTATGTAGGTGTTCTTTTTTAATGTTTGTATAATAGCTGCCTTTTTGGTGTGGATCCAATTACAAATTGATGAGCAGGTAATGAACGTAGCAAACAATGAAGAAAAAAAGTCAATAATTTAAATTTGAAATTGCCTCTTCTGTTGCCAACTTTGATTTGCATGTAATGTCATAAATAATTCATTTTAACACATTCAACATTCATACATAATTCCATCTGCCTCGTTTTGTTCTAGCTGTCGCTATTAATCAAATTATCCGTATACTACATGCATTTTTAACGGGCTGCTTTTCTCTCTTTTTTTTGTCCATAACACTGATGCAGCCGCCTGGAAATTCGGTGTGACAGAGCAGAGCAGCGTCATAAAGTACTGCAGAATGCGGGTGGCCATAAGAACTGACGCTTGATTGATTCTCCCAGCCACGAGGAACACCTGGAACGCGAGATGCCAGATGTCGAGGATAATAAATTTCGTGACAACACTTGAAAGATACATTGTGTATTGCTGGAAGTTGGAGCTGATGAAGAAAGCAGTTTACAGAGAGTTTGAATTAACACGGATTTCTTGTTAAGCCGAAAGAAAGTAAAGAAATTGTAAAATAAAAATATAAATATAATTAATAATAAACATTATAGCCATTAAAATATAAGTTACACCTTTTGATAAGATCAGAAAACATTTCCTCCGAAAATAATATAGAATTAGCTTTTGTATAAACTTTATATCATAAAGTAATTTTATATTAAAAGGAATTAAAATACAAAAAGTGTGACCATGGCTTCCTAAATTTATCACTGTGGCAACCCTTTCCCTTGTCTTTTTTTGTGAACTTGGTCGCATTTGTTTTAACATTTTGTATCTAAATTAATCACAAAAGTTATTTTAAGAAATTATACACAATTATAAAGACTATCTGCATTATTAACTGTATGCCTAACTACTGATAATAATTTAATTTTAACAGAAGTACCCTTTGAAAGACTGTAAAATTATCTCCCTTAGAAGTACCCCCCAACTTTGTTAACTAACCTTAAGATCATTAAATAAAAGCAAACTAATTTATTTACAAAAAAAAAAATACCATGAAATGTCTTGATGGTGTGTCATCCTTTTTTTGGTTCCATTTTCATGTTGAACTGTCGATCAGGCCAACTCCTCGGCAGGGGGGCACCGGGACGCAGGAAGTTGTTTTAACCTGTCCATAAAGATGGCACTCCTCGGCCTACACGATTGCCGTTAAAAACTCGTTTTAATCTGAGACTCTGAGACTCTTAGCTCTCCTCCTCTCCTCCTCTCCAGCTTCTTGTGGTTCTTGCGGTGCGCCGTGAGATACGTACTTTATGCATTTTCTGACTGCATCTTGATAGGCCGCAAACGACGGAGACGGGGCCAGGCCAAAAAGATTGACTCCGGGCCGAGTGTTGATAAGGCCCCGCACAAACGGCCGATAAAGTCAATCAATCAGCTGGGAGACAGCCGCGGCTCAAAGCGGACTTAATTATCTGTTTTAGATAAAGCCAAGGCCAAAAATAGCCACGGTTAGTAGTGATGTTATGTTAAATATCCACCACAAAAACGGTCACTTAATATGCCAATTGTGTGGCGAACAATGCCCCACAGTCGATGTCCATATTTAGGTAGCTTTTAGAGATGCTCGAACAAGACTTTGAATGGGTTATATTATTATACTAAACAAGCGATTTGGACGACTTTGAAAGGAAACCACCTACGTAGTATTTTAGAAAAACCTGAAATTCATTCAAAAAGAAAATATGAATTGATTTTTTATAGATTTCATGGAGATTGCTTTGTAATGCAAAAAATGAATGGGTTTGTATATGAAATATTTAGGTATTACTCATTTATAAGCTTTGCTTAAATAGGTTTAAGCCTTATTTATATTTATTATAAATTATATTTCATTATAAATGATTACCTTTAGTTATTTAATTATTAGTTATGTAATTTTTAATAGCAAATTTAATATTTTAGAGCACAAATATCTTTATTATTATTTATGTATATTTTATAAAACAAACTAAACAATTAATATCGACATCCTGACTTACTCTGTGCCCAAAAACATCGATAAGAGATTCGTAGTTCCCCGAACGCCAATATTTACTTAATTCCCCGACTAGAAATAAGTTGAAATCACAATCTTCGCACATAGTTTGTGAAAGAATTTTTCCTTAAATTTCATTTTGTTAAATTGCCTCTAAAATTATGTGCCGAACAATTTGCCAATCCAATTCTCCTGGCCCCAAACCTAGGAGCAACCCAAGAGGAAAACTTGTCGATTGCCAGGCGAGGCTCTGGCTCTGGCTCTGGCCCTGGCCGAGGCGATGCGAAATAAAACTTTCACATAATGGCTTCGAAAGTTCCACACTTTGGTGCAGAATTGAACTCACCTTTTTGTGCTTTCGGGCCTGGCCCACCGAAACTTGTTCTTTCCGTCTGCCAAACAAATAGTTGGCCATAAGAAGTTGTTCAAATATTTATTTACTTCTTCAAGTTGCGAACATATTTCTTTTTATTTTTACCCCGCCGAGTGTGTGTGTAGTGTGTGTTTGCCTGGTTTGGTCCAATGTTTATGTATAATTCCCTGGGCCAAGTTACCCGGCAGCTGGTGTTGCTGTGCTCCTTCTGGCCGAAAAACTAATAACAAATCTTTTCATTAGTTGCGTTAGACAAGTTAGTTAAAAAGTGCACTTTACGCAAACAAATGCGTGTCTATAAAAAGAAAATTCAGCTAAGACTAAGGTAACACAAAAGGAAATAAAAATTGAATAAAACAGGTGGAAAAAAATCAAGCTAAGCCAATAGCCGTGAGGAGGAAAGTTCTCTGTGGAAAACTTTTGCGGAACAGCTACTGAGCATAATGAAAGCATAACATTTAGTTAGCACTTGTGTATTTGCTATATAAACTGAGGCCCCCCACCCAACCTCAGCTGCCGGTTCTTCCGTCCGGGATAGACAACAACTTTTCATTAATAACTCAAAAATGTTTTGTCTTCAAAAGTTCGCACACACACTGGGGTCCTGGGTCCTCCTCATACAAAACTTTTACACTGTTGTGCTGAAAACAAATCAAAGGAGTTTCCGACAAAGTTACTCTCGTGTTTTTTCCCCTTTCTCTCTTTTTTTTCCTTTATTTTTTGATGACTCTGAGTGGAACAGACTGTGACAAACAATGACAACGGCAATGAGCAAAGCCCAGCCCATGACAATGGCAATTAAAGCCATAGCTATAGCTATACGGAATCGGTCCAAAGTTTGCCCATAAAAAGCATGGAAAAACAACTATGGCGAATGGGTAAAAACTCTGGTAATAAAGGAAAATTATGATGATTTTCTATTTGGCATCCCCGGCAATCGTTTGCAAAGCATTTGGCGCGAAAACAAAGGACCATAAAACCGGGTCGCATCCTGACCAACACTCCCCCAGCTTTGATAGAAGGAAAAGAAATTAAATGACAGGAAAATATATATATAAGATATATAAGTATTAAGCGATAACATTGTTGTTTTATCCCCGGCAGCGTTAATTGAAATCATTCACGGTCGGACGAGCTGTCGAAGGAAATTTGCTGGCGACAGGATTAAAATATCTATCGTCGCAGGGAAAGCGAGAAAAATAGCCAAGAAGTTTTGCAAAACTTTGAAATAAGTGAAAAATAGTTTAGCCATTAATAAGATGTATAAATTATATTGACAGCTGAAAACAGAGAAGATTGCAAGGGGATGAGTTTAGTAATCTCTGGGGAATTGGTGAAATTTGTAAAGTTTGCTACAAAGTTTAAAAGTAGATAAATCAAGTGAATTAGTAAGCTATTTAAAATGTATTTCTAATTTATCTAAGCTATATTTGGTAATTTATCATTAAATGGAATTTATTTAGTTTTATTTAGTTTTCATTATGTGAGAATTTAATTAATTCTGGATACTATTTAAAAAGACCAATAAAATGAAATATATTAAAAACATTTGGGGTACCTTAGAAATCCCTAGGGTTTTGAAATCTTTTTTAAATGTGTCTAAAAGTATGCAATACAATTTTTGAGGCACCAAATTCAGTGGAAATTAGTTAGTTTCTAGAATGACACATTTTGTAGAATAGTTTTAGACACCTTTTAAAGTGATTTCAAAACTCTACTGATTATAAAGTTTTGGCTGCATTCCCTACAGCTTTGCTAATATTTTATTATTAATTGCCAATCTCCTTATATTTAAAAAAAACCCCTTTACCCCTTTTTCTATTAACTTTTCTATTCCATCTGGGCAAAACCCTTTTACAAATTGCTGTATGAATGATTTTCCAGTTTGCTGTCAAAGCCTTGCACAATTTAAATTTCCATTCTGCCAAGTCCTTGTCGGTCGCTCATTATCTGCCTTGTAATGTCTGTTTATTAACAATAACGTAAAAAAATGGGAAAAATGAAAGGAGCGGAAAGGCGAAACGGCAAAGGGAAAGCGCAAATAATGTTTAAACAATTTGTTGTCGTTTCGTTTCATTAAATGTCTATTCGCCTTCATTGACCAGCCCCCACAAGCAGAAACCCCCCTCTTAGCACTTGACTACTACCACCACCACTCTTCAGTATTCCGTATCTGGGGGCTGTCATTATAATTTGCAAAAACTCGCTGGGAGAGCAAAAATAAAAAAAAATATGAAAAAAAATTAGCAATAAAATGAAAAGCAAAGTGAAATGGCCGCAGGAGCTGAATCTCTGAGAAGAGAGAGAGTCGTGGCCACTTGTTGCCGCTTTGGTTGCCACTGCCTTGCCTTTGCCAGTGATTTCCTGTCCTTCCAAGAGGATGAGAGGGGCACGAGGAGCACCAGCCAGTATGCGGGGGCGGCGACTGGCGACTGACGCTTCCTGGAGCGGAGCTTGGCGCTTCCACTTGGCAGTGTCCGTACGCGAAATTATTATTGCTCTTGCCTTCCTTCCTTTTCGAGGCAATCCATTTGTACCCTGGAACAGGGTAGATCGATGTCAGCTTAGGACTAGAAAATAAAATGTAGTTAATTTAATTAAATCTTATTTAAATTAAATATTTAAAAATGTATTTTGGTTCTTAAGTAATTATAATAATAATTTTGTATGCATGCTTAAAGGGAAGCCTCATGATAATTGTTTAATAATGATCTGAAAACCCTTAGCTTCTCTGGAATCTCTCGATTTAAGCAAAGCTCATTTATTACTATTATCTAATTCATAAAAAATCTTAACAAATACCAAGGGGTATCTAATGTTCATCACTCTAATTCTAGCCTTTAACAACCATCATTTTTTCGTTGTTCTTTTTGTTTGTTGCGAGCTGTAAAAATTATTATTTTTATGCTGCCTGGCTGGCTAGTCAAGTCGGCTAACAGTGGCATGGAGAGCGAGGGAGAGGAGCTGGAGTCGAGTCTGTTGCCGTCTTCATGCCACTTGAATGACTCATTAAAAGTGATTTCATTTTAAAACATTTTCCTCGCTGCGGTCGCCGCCGCTCCAGCTCTCCCTCCTCATCCCTTGATCCTTCGGCTGCAGATACCTACCTCCTCCATTGTCGTTTTCTCCCGGGCTTAGCAACTTATCAGCTGGCTGAGCGCCGAGCCGCCTCTCATTTCCTCCGGTTTCCAACTTGGCTGTCATTTAATTTACTTTCGAGTTTACTTTTTTAATTCGCTTAGCTACTTTGACTCTGTGCCTGTGCCTGTGCGTTGCTGCCGTAAATCCTTCAGAGAAAATAAAAGAAAAGGCGGATAATACGCAGGACACTTGGCCAAAGATAGGCGCTGTGAGTCCACTACACAAGAAGAAAGATCAATTAATTTATATAGTCCGGAAGCTAGGATTTAATTGAGAAGAAATAGAGAGAGTTAATAAAGGAATTTAATTAAATGGGTTTATAAGAAATAAATGTTAAAACAGCTCAGAAAAATATGAACGATTTTTTTACATTAAGAATTCTTTTAATAAATTATTAAAATGTTCACATTCTGCCAAGAAGTAGATAATTTATGCACAGAATTGATTTTTGCAAGAATTACTCTTCATTTTCCCTTGAAAGTCTTTATTTTTTATGGTGTAAGCATTCAGGCCAAGTTACTTTGCCTAACAGGATACGATATTGCAATGTGCAATGTTGCTGGCATGCAATGTAGCAGCAATATCGCAGCCCGTTCGTTCGGCTTTTGTCAGCCTTTTTACCTAATTCCCCAGATTAGCTGCATTATGCGCCACACCGGTCGCATAATAACAACATGGCCAACGAGCCATCGCTCCACTCTCCACGCCCACATTGGCCAATGTTGCACATCCTCATCGAGGCTGATGGGCTGATGTGATGAGAGTGGGCGCCACTTGAGCAGCGGCAACATGATGGCTTCCAGAATGGAGCGACGCACGTTCGGTTGCCCCTCCAGGGTTTGCCAAGGAGTTGCATCAGAGCGCTGGCTCAGAAAGTAGATCCAGGGCTCAGTATATTCAAATCAAGGAGGATTTTGAGGCAAATATGGGTGAAATCCCAGAGCAAGTGGCTCAAGGAGTAAGCTCTGAAATACCCAGAAAGATAATTGTAATTTTACGAAGAAAGATTATATAGCAGTTTTTGCAGTTAGTAATCGAAGAAAAGACTTAAGAAATATATAATAAATAATTTATTTTTCTAGGTTACATTTATCCTGAATCCTATACGATTTCTGAGTGCTTTCTGTACTGTTCTGGTTATCTCTGGGTAGCAGGTGAATTGGCTTAAAGTCCTGATCTATTTGAGACCAGCCTAGGGTTACGTTCTTGTTACCAACACTCCACTGTGCCTCGCTGAACTCAACCCCCTGCGATTCGCTTTCATTAGAGTTGCAGCTATGTATCTACGATATGTAGTGTGTCGAGTGTGTGTGTGTGCAAGTGTGGCTGGGGTCGAGAATTGGTGGCAGCTGTGTGGGCGTTGCTGGTGGGCAATAAATTTCCATTTAGCCATGAACAACAACTAACGGCTTCTGCCGGCGACCAGCTCTCGACTCGACTCAACCAACTCAAACTCAACCTCAACGCGAGAGCGAGCCCGAACCAAAACCGAACCGAGGCGATAGCCATGCCACTGGGAGCCAGCGAGCCGCGGCTCATTGAAGCGTCACGTGGAAATGGTTATAATTGCATCCGCGCTACGCCCCCCGTCCAACACTGCCCTCCCTGCCCCTTGGACATAAAGCGATTGCGATACACTTGGGAAAAAAATTGTCCTGGCTTGAAAAGGTAGAAAACCGAAGTTGTGGTAAATGAAAATGTATCCAATATAAAAACCTATATTAAATTCTTTAAAGAAAACATAATTGTAACTCCCCTTTTTAAATAAAATTTCTTTTAAATTTAGTTTTTATATTTTTATGTAAGAATTGCATCAAGAATTTGTCATAATTCTCAAATGCTAAGTTTGAAACGTTTGTAGAACTGGCTTCTCAAGTGTTTATTTTAATGGTTTTAAAACCTAATACTTGGTTAGGTTTTTATTTCAAACTATACAAAAACATATTATTATTAAATTTATATAAAATCTCAAATCGTAAACAATATTCTATAAACTTTATTCTTTAAATTTTGAAAATATTAGACATGATAAAATATACAATGTTGTGGTTAGTCTTACTTTTAGGAAGGAATTCTTCTAAAAGTAATCAAGTTTCAGAACTAGCTTTTCTCATAATTTTTTCTTACCTGTGTAAGGTATTATGTAAATTTCTTTTTTCCAATCTAGGAGTCCTTAATTTACTGTAAGTGTACCAAGTCGAACTCGCGAACGCGAACTGTCGCTGGCGCTGGCACTGGGCAATAATTTTGACGCTTGATTGATCAAAGCAGCGTCCTCCGAGCGTCCAGAGCTGCGCTGTTGTTTCTATATATTTTTTTTATATTTTTTATTGGTGAACCAAGCCAAGTTACAGCACTTTTACACGCTTCTGTTCGACGCCGTCGATTGGTTTCTTGTTTTTTCTCCTATTTTATGCAGCGTTCAAAATTTTTATTTTTATTATGCGGCGGACTATCTGCTGCTACACATCCAGCAGATACAGATACACATGCCCGGCTGCCAACCAGCAGCTATTACAGCTGACTAACTGACGGCGCACTGACTGACTGGAAGACTGGCAGACTCGAAGACGGACAGGAGGAGCGACTTGAGTGTGCAATAAATCAAATTTTAAGTCGCCTTTGAGCAAAGTTTAAATTGCAGCCGGAAGCCCCTGGAGAATTAACTATCATGGTTTATCAATAGTTTTAAGCCAACTTTACAGCCAGTCGAAAGGAAGCCAAAGCCATAAGAAAAATTGCAAATTAAACTGTCAGATGTTAGGAGCTGTTTACACCCCAAAAAAACAAGTGAAAATGGACGGATGATCATTAAAGGCATTGCTCACTAAATTAACAATCAAATTGCGGAGCTTTATATCTTGGCAAGCCATTAAAGAAGCTTAAACATAAATATTTTATTTGTTACTTTCAGCAAATTAGTAAAAATGTGTTTTTATAAACCCTAATGTTTGTTTGAATTAGTTTATAATTGCAGCCATTGTAAAAATAGATAAAAACCAATGGAGTGGATATGATTTTGTAACAGTAAAATCAATTAGATAGGAAATAATATTACCACAATGTTATTATATACCTAATTCAAAAAAAAAGGGAAAAATTTATTGAAATGGGCAGCCCTGACAGCTACGATTTTCTAAACGGAAAATCAATTTGACAACAAAATAATGCAATATGCAAAGGACTTAGGGTGCTTGGTATTTAATTATATTTATTTCTCCCAAAGAATTAAACCCAATAATTTAATAAATTATGGTTACTTGAAAAAAAATCATTCAGAATATAAAATTTTCAGGGAAACTAAATTATCTTAGCCTATTTCTAAGCTTAAAATCAATAAATTGTACATTTTTTCGGCTTAACCGAATCCAAAAACAAATAAGAAATAAAACAAACAACTAAAATGGGATTTGTAACATTTCCTTTGTTACTCGATACTCAAAGTGTGTGTGGTCCCAAAATTAGTTTCTTATCTAATTTGAATGCAGCACCAGACGAGGTTGTTTTTGCTTTGGAAATCCGAGGACTTTGTTTCAATTTACCAACACTTGGTGTCTGTGTGTGTGTGTACCTGCCATAATCCCAGACGCATCCTTGTTGAAAATTCCATCTCATGGATGGATTTCTTGAGGGACAATTATGAATGCCACCTGCAAGTGCAAAACAATGAGCGGGACGGACAGGAGAGATCTCCGGGCAGCACTCACCAATCAATCCGATTTCGCCTTCGCCTTTCCCCTTGGGGCCCCAGCAGGGGCAGCAGCAGCCAACAATCTCAACAATCGCCCCTCCATCGGTATCCATACATCCATGTTTTGTGGGCCGCCGGATAGATACATGTTTGGATTGAGGACGCCCTTTTTTGGACTCCCCCAAACGACCTGGAACCCTCGATCTGCTATTCACTTTTTCGGTCCCATCTCACGTTCCTGTTCCTGCTCCTCCTCCGCCAGCTCATAGCCCAGTTTCAGTTACAGTTCGAAAACAAAGCCACTAGGCAATAGTGCCAAACAAAGTGCACGTATCTGCAAGATACACGAACCGAAGCGCTGCTGCAGGGACGAGGAGCAGTCCAAGGGACTGCAGAAGGGGAGGGTGGCCAGGGTGTCGGCAAGGAATCCGGGCATGGATTTTGGCTTAGGCAAATGTTGCTAATAAAACAATTATGCACTACACAGAGCAGGACAGCCCAGAAATGGGGACAATGGCAAAGTCTTTTCGCTAGAGATGAGCTCTGTTTGGAGAGGGGAAAACCAGATATTTCTAAGGGCTTGTAGTTCGTTGTTTTCAGGTTGATTGCGACTTGGGAAACTCTTGTGAAAAATAATTTCAGAATATTTAAACATAAATTACTTTAATTTTATGAAATAGTTATTATTGGTTACAGTAGTTTTTAATGTAGAAATAATTACTTTTCTTCTAAATTCGTCTCAATTGTATGTACTAGTGTGACCAGCACAACCTTTGATGCATTACTTCATTGTACATTGTACATTGGTCACACTATTTTCGGGACCTAAACAGCTTTGTAATAGCATTTAAAATAACATCCATCAACACAAAAATTACTTACTATAATGTTGTCTAGATGTAAATAGATAACTCAGCAATAAAAGTGTTCACACCTCTGTGTTTCCGTCAGCACGTGGCCATCTCTAGTGTGACCAGTAAAACCTTTGCAGCAGTGCTCTCACTATTTTCTTATAGTGACCATCTATGTCCTAATAATAAAATAACGTACATCAGCACCAAAACTCCATATATATACTGTATCTCAGCTAGAAAAGTGTGCCCACCTCTCGTTCTTCCCCATCACGCGGCCATCTCTAGTGTTACCAGCAAAACCTTTGATGCAGTGCATTATCATAGGTTGGCCTCATTATTTTCCTTTACTGACCATCTATGTACCAGCTATAAAATAAAATCCATTAGCACCCAAATTCCATATATAAGTGTGCCCACCTCTCGTTCTCCCCCATCACGCGGCCATCTCTAGTGTGACCAGCACAACCTTTGATGCAGTGCATCATTGTTGGTTGCCGCTTTCTCCGCTGCAGAGCGAGACCATTGTCTGCCCGTCGGCGGTGGCCTGTAACTGTAACTGTAACTATGCGAAAAACCGGGTGCATATGTGCTTGCGGGTGTGCGCTGCTGCTGCTGCCGCTGATGGTGTTGGTGTTGGGCCTGGAAACTATGCCAAAACAATGGCGCCTCAATGCCAAAGACCGGCCGCAGCAAAAAGTGAACTTCGCTCCGCTGGATCTGAATCTGAATCTGAAACTGAAGTTGGAACTTTTTCGTTAACTCTTGGCCGAAATTAGGGGGTTGCGAGAGGGGATTGTCTGAGGCTTGTAGCTGGCAGCTTTCGGTTGCCTTATGCCGCATAACTTATAGGCCAGAAACAATGGCCAGCCAAAAACTGAAATTTTCGTTGTAATGAAACTTGTTCGGTGCTGTTTTGTTGTCATCGTTGCTGCCGCCGCTGCCGCTGCATGTATCTTTTAGATAATCTTCATTTCTCGTTTGCGGCTAATGGCCTGGCACACTGGACTCGCACTCAAGGATATCTCCGCCGCCTGCCGGAGTCATGCTTTATGGCCACTATCTAGGGCTCTCGGGCTCATTCTTTACTATACCATGCACTCTGAAAAATATGAGAGTGCCTTTTGGTGACAGCTAAAATATAATTATAACGAACTTTATTTATAAAGGTCTGATAATTAAGAAAAGTTAGAGTTCATTTATCATTAAAATATATATATTGTTTGGATAAATGTTTGTGATTTTTTTGTCAGTGCACTCATCTTCTCACTATTCCCTGCTCCTTCCGCCGTATCTTTTTTTCCTTCTTTTCCTTTTTGGCTCCTCCGTCTCTAAATGGGACACGTTGCGGTCTGTGTGTTGATGAGTGCGCCCCGAACTAAGTGAGGACCAGCAGCCAGCATCCAGCCAGCTTCCAGCTTCATCCTGGCCTGCATTTCGGGCCGGGACTTGCCTTTTTGCGGCTGCCAGCACACACACACACATATGTGCATATTTAGAGATACTCAAAATGAGATACAAAGATACATTTGGACTTCCTACCATTTTCGCTGCTTTGTTTGATGGGCGGCGCACACGACTCGGACTGAGAACGGGAACTGGCCAGCTTCCTGGGACCCAAAAAAAAAAAACGTCCCGAGACTGGGTCGTCGTCTTTTTGCCACTCTTAGGCTTGGCCGAAAGATGTGTGCCAGATTTTTGTGCGGCCCATTGAAATTTGAGATATTCACCCTGATATTAATACAAAAGGCCGGGGCCGGGGCCGGGCTGGGTCTGGTCTGGGCCTGCGAACCCAAGGAGCGGCCTCGCCCAAAGCCAGCGAAACGCAAAAACGCATCTCTTGGTCGCGTGGGCGTCTTCCCAAGATTGGTTTTATTTTTTTTTTCTCCCCGAGTTTGGAATGTTGTCGAAGCGACGAAGCCTGGCTCGTCTCATAATTTTCATGAATTAGCTGTGGCCCATAAAAGGCAAGACAATGCACAGATTGTTTTCGTTTTGGCCAAGATGCAGTTTTTGTATTTTTAATGTCTATATAAGCGGATTTGTGGCCTGTTCAAACAGGGATAAATTGTGATTAGAGGAAGTTTTGATGCAGTTTGTTTAAGTTAGGGATTTTAAGAGGGAGAGTAATGCATTTTTTAATAGAGTTTAACAATGAATAACTATTACATTTGTTGTATTTTTCTAGGAAAATTTAATGACACATTTAAATTAATTTTTTGTATTCAAATTAAAGGTATGCTTTAGTAAAAAATGTTTAAGTCGCTATTATTTTTGCCAATTCAAATGATAAACTGAATTAAACACATATTACCATAACCTTTTTTATTAAAAATTGTCTGACATATTTTAATTAATTTATTCAAGGCAAATTAAAGGACTGCCTTAGGAAACAATCAAAAATAAAGCTGAAAAAATTATTAAATTGCTATCCTTTTAGCATGTTTTTTAGCTCCAAATCCTAAACATATTTAATCAAATTAAACACATATTATTAGAACTTTTACTCTCCTTTTTTACCCATGTCATCTCTAGTCTAGACACAGTTGTCAGTTGGTGGGCGCGGCCTGCAATTAACAGATTTATCAAATGCAGTACGTTAGCCGGGACATTAACATTCAATTCCATTACCTGTCGTGCATTAAAAATGTATTTAATTAAAATTTAAATGTGCGACTGCCACAAATTAAATAAACAATTTTTAATTGAGCCGGGGCGCACAAAAAGTTTAAGCAAATATCACAACAAAAATCCATGGAACAATACTCGGTGGCCATTGTGGGGCATATAATAAATATGCAAGCGAATATACTACATTGGCCTGCTTTTTCATTTTCTGTCAATAAACCAATTACAACAAGAACAGCAATTGGGGCAGACGGAGAGAGAGATGAAAATATATTCAGCAACAATGGTAATAACATGCCCCGACATGCGTGCACCGAAATGCAATTAAAAAATATGTTTTTTAATTGGACTCCACCTTTCACCCACCTGCCGTGACATTAATTTGTGTGTTAGTCCAACACACAAACCAAAAACCCAAAACACGAACAATTGCATTTGCGAAATCCGAGACTCGCCGAAAAAATTCCAATACCTCCAGCCATCGCTTCGGAGTTCTCAACAGTTCTTTAGCCTTTTTGTGGAGCGAAAGTTTCTTGGGTAATTTGAGACGAGGATTTATCATATTCATACCGAAGGAAAAAATCATGGGGGGCCCGGTGTCATTGCCATTGTCACATCGCCTTGTCTGGCGCCTTTTAAATCAAAAGTAAAGCCAAAAATGAAGACAAATTTTTGAAAGTAAAGGAAATTGATGAGTCTCGGAGTTTGGAGAGAGAGAGAGAGTATTGCCTTCTTCCCTTTACCTTTCCACTGGCCCGAACTGAAAATATTAATATTAAATATGGCCAAGTTTGTGGGGTAAGTCTTCGTTTTTGAGGGTTGCATTTAAATTAGGTTTGAAAAATGCTGAGATGGCAAGGACTTGGCAGCAGAAATTACCATCTTTTAAGGGATGAATAAGCGAAGAAGAAAAAGTTTCTAAAGTTATAGGGCGGAAAGCTATATTTAATAGATTTTTAAGGAAATGCGAGTTTTTTGAAAGCTATAATAAGAGATTAAGTTTGGGATAACTTTATGTTTTCTTGGGCAATAGGTTTATACATAAATTTTAAAGTTTTGACTGAGTATTTTCTTTTTAAATACTTTAAAAAATATACTGGAAAATTTACTGAACTTTTGCTTAAATTGGGATAGTTTAAATACATCCAAAAATATAATTAAGAGGCTGCAAGATTTTTGATGGCAAAAAAAAACTTGCACTGATTTTTAAAGACTTCTTAAATTGTGAAGGTTTGGGTATATATACTTTAAAATAAATTTGCTTAGTAAGGTATTACCTCAAAAATTGTTTAATAAACAAATAAATTATCATAAATGATTAGAAAATACATCTGTACCATTTTTCTCACCCTTTAAATTCCCATTAAGATGACTTGGCCCAATGGTAAATTTGTATCCGGCATTAACCAATCATTCCTACAATCTTGCGGACAGATTGGGTTGAATTCAGCAACCACTCGACACCAGCAAATGGGTCCCAGAAAAATGTGATTTTAAATCCAGTTGGAAACTCTGGACTTGATTAGCATCCAACTGGCCGCAGGCGAATGCTGGATGCCTTGGCCATAAACTACTACGTATTTTGGGCCTGTGCTTTGCTGTGCTGGGAGATGGCCAACCCAAGGCAAAGTCATCTTCATCGGCGGCCCCATTTCACTTTGACCCTTTTGGCCTCGGTCTCCCGCTCCTCTAGCCTCCTCCTCCACTCCTCTCGCTCCTCCTCACTTGTCGCTTCCACTTTTGGCCTGACGCAGAGCTCCCATCATGGCCAAACATTCAAACATTACCAAACATTACAATCCCCAACAGCAGCAGCTGGAGGAGGAGGATGAGGAGGAGACTCGGTGGAGCGACGGGAGCAGCGTCATTCATTCGGCATGCAAATGCGCAGATCGAACTGATAACATCATGCCATATACGTCGAGTCCACAAGCGACGGGGATTCGGATTCCGAAGGGGGCGGCATATTCGCGCATAGTTTTGCTTTTTTTCCAGCATTTTTAATGGGCATGCTCCATGACATAGCGGGTATACTCGGCTTTAGGTCTTTTTGATTGCTGCTAATTGGATATCCAGTTGCAGATCTATAATTTTATTTGGTTTAAAAAAGTGACGTGATGGAACCTTTTAGTATTGTAGATTTGTGTCTAGTTCAATTCCTGTAAAAAAGGCTTGAAAACCATGATGAAAACTGTTTTTCTCCCTCGAAATAATTTTCTCTTTGTAAAAATAATTGTAAAAAAAAGTTTATTAATTAATTGCTGGTTATGAAGCATAGAATAAAAAAATTCTTTGTAGCAAGCTCTGAAACTCCCAATTATCAATTAATTAATTGGTTAGCTCTGCCACTTAACCGCTTTTCTTTCACTAATAATTCACTATGAAAACTGCAAGTTGTGGAGCTAGCAATTAATTAATTAATTGATAATTGAAAGTTACAGCAATTAATTAATTGTTAGGTTTAAAACTCAACCCAATCATTATTAATTAATAGCAGCAATAATAGTTACTAAATAAAGTTCTGTTATATTATTTCTGTTATTTTATTTATTAAAAAACATATATTATTGTCATTTTGAAGTAGAAAACTAAGAAATAAATGGCATTTTATATAAAATATAATAGGATTTCGTCTCTGATCTCTTAATATATTGGTATTTATTTTAAAACCATTCTTAGGCCTTGTATACTATTCCAATTTATTTAATAATGTCCTTTTAATATTTAATACACAAAAACATAAATCCATATATATTACACATTACAAGTTAAATTTAGGTTATAAAATATTATGTATTTAACCAAAGTAAACCAGAAATAAATTGATTAAAAACTGATTTCTAATCGTACGATTTTTGTGCACCAAGTTAGCCATTTTAAGCACTTTACAAGTAACTTTCTATAACCTCTAAGCTTCGTTAACCAAACCAATTAAATAAATAAATCCCTATTAAATCCCTATTAATGGATATTCTTTAGTCCAAACCCACTTTCCCGCCTCTGTTCATTTCTCCATTTGGTGTGCAAATAACACACGGACGCGATGGCCGGGCTTTCGCGCCCAGTCAGAAGCGGCAACAATGTGGTAGACAAACTTTTGGCAGAACACAGATAGTTTCGCAAATGAAATTGCGCCGACAGCGTGGGGGCAAAGTCAGAGGGGGCACCAGCGGAGGGAGGTCCCAGACAGAATGAGGTCATCATCACGACAACGACGACGAAGAGGAGGACGAGGACGAGGACGACGACGATGGCGGCTGTTCAAAACCCGAAAAAGTCAATAGGCCAAAAAAAGGCAGTCGCAAAAAAAAAAAGAACACCCAGAATAGTGGCAACATGGAGGCATCAAAAACAGCAGCAGCAGCAACAACAGTTGTGGATGTGTGGCAAATGCAACACTTTCGCTAACAACCCGACAACCAACTAACTTCGCCGGCTGTAATGCATTGTTGTCTGCCTACCCCAAAGTCACCCCCACCCGCCAAAAAAAAAAGGAAAACTAGAAGGTGGGAGGTCGAAGGTGGCGCCACCGCTAAGTGCAACTTTTGACTTTTGCCGGCCAACGCGCAACGTGCAACGTGCAACATGCGTGCATGTAACACATCACGTGTGCGGAAAGCCCAATGCAACCCCAACTGCACTGGGAGAAAGTCGAGGGTTACGAGTAGAAACAAGTAAGAAAGATATAGGCTAAATTACATTAAGGGCGCATCTTCGCACGACTTTCCAAAAGGATTACTTTAATAATAAAAGAATACAAAATATTGCAGATTTAAGGAAAAAAAAAACATTTAAAATAATTATTTTTCAACGGCCCAGTTCCAAACAATGGTTCGAAACTCTACTAACCATCTGAGGTGAGAGCCCTTCTCTGCTCTTCTCATGCTGTGTACCTATGTAAGCTTCTGGCAAATCGTCTTAATCTTTTTGTCTTCAATGAAAAATATTTAGATATTCTTCTAATTAAATCCGTTTTTCTTATTTATTGGCTTAGGTTACTGATTTGCAACTTTTAAAGCCTTAATCTTAACAAATAACTGAGTATAATTTAAAAAAAAAGTCCCATATTTATTAACCGATTTTACTCAAATTTTTCAAGAAACTTCCCCACAAATCCCTCCACAAAATATTTATTTACGTTTTTCAGAATTTGGACATTATGTGAATCTCTACACCCTTTCTTCTCGATGTGTACTACCCGCTATATTAAACCCTCTCGCGAGACGCATAAAGTTTTGGTTATAAAAATGTTAACAACGCTGTCAACGACATGTCGACGAGGTCGACGTGCATCAGCGATGGCAACAACACAGCAGCGGCGGCTCGGAGCTAGGAGCACAGCCGCATCACACTAAGGAACACACACCAGCAGAAGGAACACCAAGAACAACCACCGATCGCAGGCAAAGTAATAAAGTCTCAAGTAAGTTGCTATGCAAACTCACACTCTCACACACTTGCTCGCACATGTGAAAGCCGAAAGCCACTCCCACGAGCCCCGTTCCCTCGCACATCCACGTGCTTCTATAAAATTCGCATTTTTATGGCAAGTTTTCGGAAAATGAATTTTTGATCAACTGCAGCAAAGTTCAAACGAACTCACACACTCATGTCGGTATGTATGCACACGAGGCAGCAGCGTCATCTTCATCAAATTCCGACTGCCGACTGGAGGAGAGTCATGGAAAAAAATTAGTAATAGCTGGAAGGAGGATTTGAACAAGTCTGAAAAACCTCATATAAGGTTTGGGGTTTCCCTTAAAAAAACGGGAAAATGAAATGGGGATGAAAGCGAAAGACAAAGGAAGTTATTGGGGATGGTAGACAAAAGGGAAGAGATATTACAAAGAAAAGAAAAATAAAAAGAAAGTAAAGTGGTATTGGATAATATTTTTAAAGATTTTATTTTAAGAAGTCCTAGGAGATTAAGTATTAGGGAAGTATTAATGTGAAGTAGTTTTTACAGTAAATTTGAAGGAATATAAAGTAAAGCCCGCTTTCTTCTAGCTTAAAAATAATACAATAAAGAACGTATATAACAAGTTATATAATTTTTACAATTCTTACAAGACTTTCTATATTTTTTTTTTAAAGGAATTTAAGCATTTCCCTTTATATTTAGATCTTAATATATAAAAAATGCTCGATATCCTTAGTTCTTACCAACTAACCAATGCATAGACCCTACATAACCCCCAATACCCCTTCTCTGTTTCTTTCTTTGATCTCCTCCTTCCTGTGTTCACACTTGCAGCGCATCCTTTTACCCATCCTTTGGCCAATTAACCATCCTCACTTTGAGTCTTTCCCGCTGGCCCCAAAGAACACCCACTAACATTTCCCCATTGGCTTATAAACTATATTTCCGCCACACATCCACATATGCACAGTGAAAAACGGGGGTGGGAAAGGAGGGAAATGGGGGGGAAAAGGAAGAGCGAGAGTGCAAAGAAGCCACTGCCAGACCTCCGAAGCATTTGCCATTATCAAAGCAAAAAGGCGCCGCACCACTCTGACCTCGCTGGACCCCAAAATCTCACCCCCCATCTTACACCCTTTCTCTCAGTGATACTTTCTGCACTGAACAAATTATTTAGGAATTTACATAAAAAATAAAATAATTAAACACGAATTTAAAAATAAATGTGGTTTAAAATAATACAATTATTAGTTAATAAATTGTCTTAACTTCTATATTTTATATATAATTGTAAATACTTTTTACAGAAAATAATGTTAGGTTCTCTTATACTAAGATTAGTTTCCTAGAGAAGATGCCTCTTATTTTATGTTCCTTAAACATCGATCTATCAATATCTCTATACCCTTAAATACTAATATATCCTTCTTTCTGATTTACAAATATAATTTCTTTATGTGCATACCTCAAACTCATTTTGGTCGGTGGTTACTTTAGCCATTTGCCTTACGGCAGCTTACAGATGTTGTTGCTGTCGTTGATGTTGCTGCTGCTACTGGTGTTGCTGCTGCCGCCTTTGCTGCCTTTGCTGCTACTGATGTTGCTGCTGTTAGTAGTAGTTGCCACTGTTTTTGAGCTTGATGCGGTCCTGCAGCAACTTCGACAAGGACAAACGTCAGAGAGCCAGCCCATCAACTTTGCTTTCTATTACACTTACACATGCCACACACGCACACCCAGCTATACACCCGGTTGTCGGGGAGCACACACTGAGACAATTGTCGCCCTCGGTGACCCCAAGTGACGCACAAAAAAATGAAGCGTCGAAAAAATGATTCTAAAGAATTTTGGAGCAATGCAAAGTTTGAATACTCTTTGGGTTTCTAAATTCAAGCTAGGATTATTTATTCCTTAACTGAAACTAAAGTTGTATCCAAAGTAATAAGATAAATAATGCTAAAGATTTATTTAGACCTTTTTAAAATATTTTTAAAGACGATTTTTAGTGAGACGATTATCATTTGTAGTATACAAAAATATCTTAATAATTTATAAAAATATTCTTTATATACAATATTAATAACTTAAATAAATAATTAAACTATTATCGAACTTCTTGCAGGTAATTATACAATTAAAAAATTTATTATATTTAAGAAGAATGTTTTAAAGTTATAATTCCCTAGAGTGCTCTGCTGATCCCTGCCCAAAAACAGTTTACCCTTTTGTATAGTAAGCACATCCTCCTTGTGTCAATTCGCTGATTGCAGATATCCTGCTGAAGTTATAGTACCCACTATCAGCGTATAAACCGAATGTCGAAACGTTGTAAATTCATAAAATTTGCTGTTTGATGCGTTTTCAAGTAAATTGAGTTCCAACCCTCGAACGAAGTGGAATGAAATAAAAACCGCACAGACACTGAAAAGGGAGACGCAACCCCCCAGTGGAGAGACGAGACGGCGACGCCTGCCGCATGTTAAATGTCATTTTTATGGCGCTTTGATTATATTTTCTATTATCGAAGACATTTCGGGCTCCACACGATGGAAGCCGCCCCTCAAAGTGATTGAGAAAAAGCATTCCTTGCTCACATGCTCGGCGGGAAGAGCTTTGCCTTAAGCTCTCGGAAATTGCTGCTGGCTGGGGGGGCAGAGAAGGAGAGTCTGAAATCAAATTAAATTCAATAATATAATCATAATAATAATCATAATCAATGCTAAATTATGTGGACCAGCCAACACGGCGTATGCATAATTTCGCACAGGCCAAGGGAATGATGCGAATCCTGCTCTGTCTTCCTGTCCCTCTCAATGTAATCGCTTTGACTGATACGATGGACGGATTGATGGGCTCCACATACCCATGCATCGATATACACACACACACGTACGAATGTGGCACAGAACCATCAAATTTTTGCATAACAAATCAATGTGAAATATTAAAATGCATTTGCCGCACAACAAGACAACGAGAGCAGCAATAAATAACTAAAATTCATGTTTAAATTTCGACAGGGAATCGGGAAGCGGGGCGGCAGCGGAAATATTTGCATTTGAGCCGCAAGGAGGCGGCGGAAGGACAGCAACACTCCAAGGCAAATGCAAATGCAAATGTTTCTGGCATAATCAACACACATTTAGTGGAGGCGAGGAGAGAACTATCTGATAAATAGTTATCGGGGAAAAAACTTGAAATTAAGTATCTAATTGCGAAAAATATTTTCATTTAAAAATCTATACTAATGGATAGGTAATAATTGGCTTAAACCAATCGAGAATATGGGTAAAATATCGATGGAACATAAAAATCTAATAAAAATGTCCATTAAGAACTTATACATCGGAAACCTTAAATTAACTACCGATAAATTGGACCAATATTGCAGATAGAATTTTCTCAACGAATCAATGAATCAATAGTTATATATCGACTTTGTTGCCATCCCCAATACCAACTGCATAATATGCGTATTTTATTTGCTTGCCATTTTGTTGGCCAGCCTCCTGTATTAATTATGACTTTGCCCAGCACATCTCTCTTTCTCTCTCGCTCGTTGTCTTTGGCCAATTTTCATTTTCCCTGCAGCTTACTTATCAATGTTTCAGGCCGAGATTTTGGTATTTCCGAACTGGAACGCCTCCGGGCTATCGGGGTTCAAGGATTGGCCATGATGTTAATCTGGAAAACATCATCAAATATGAAAGGCTCTAAGCTCTTAAACACACACTCTCACCGATTCAAGTCCAGAGGCGTGTGTGTGCAAATATATGGAGTTGTGTAAACTTGACTTTTGTTTGTTGTTCTACGCACATCATTGAAATTATAATATTTAAATTGTTCAGCAAAACTACTTTAAATTAAATTACAATATTTACTAAATTTATTTATTGGAAAATATTCTAAATTCCAAGTGGACTGACACTTAAATAAATCAAAATTCGGCTGCAACCAATACTTAAAGCAAAGCAAATAAAATATTTTATGAAAGCTTTAAAAAGGATTGCAAGAAAAATAAAAATAAAATCTATCCTTTTCAAAATTAAATAAATTCCATGACGAATTTCTGGAAACCAAAAAAGAACCCAACCGAAAACACAATTAAATCACTAAAATTCATTTCAATATCTCCGCCCAGCACACAGCAAACAGAATAACAGTACTTGTTTTTGGACAAAAACAAAAATTTAATCTCCACTTTTCACAAGGATTACAAATGCAATTCATTTGCTTGAATTTAAATCTGTTTGCTTTGTGACACTCTATCTATTTACAAAGGCCGACGCACCGAACAACAAAATAAACCAAAATAAATTTAAAATAGGTGAAAAATAAAAACAATTGAGAGTGTGTGGAATTTTTACAAGTCCTGGGCTGTGATTGCAAAGAGATGTCAAGGCGAGCAATTTATCGAATTCCTCTAATTTATACACATATTGATTACGATGAAAGATACTCCACTCAGAGAACACAGAGGGGGAGAGATATAGAGAGAAAAACAGCGAGATTGTGTTAGTGGAGAAAAACCAAAGCACTTTTCCAGCTAACCCAATCACTGGAGCAATAAATCTTGCACACACTCAGCACTCGAAATAAAAAACAAGAGGGAATTGTATTGGTTAAATATTCGACTATAAGATACCCGGTACTTAAAGTCTCTTGAAGATAGATTTGTTTTAGAAACAGTTTTAATAAATAGATCTTTTTGGCGTATTTATAAGAGAATTAATAAACCAAGGCTTAGATATATATTATAAAAAAATTCTCCCTAAAAACAATACACCCCTCTAACGCCCTATAAGTATCTGATATAAAAAAACATACACAATGATAGATACATAAAACCCCAAAAGATTTTCGCTTATGTGCACTTGCAGAGGATTCGGCGTTCCGTGGGTGGCCTTTTTTGGCCAGGAGGAGGTGGAGAAGGAGAACGCAGAAGGTCTCTCAAGTGACGGGAATAATCCGCTTGGCGCTTAAATGCAAACAAGTGTAGTTCTGTGTATGTAAATACTAATAGATGATTATGTAGTTGGGCAAACACCAACAAACAAACAACGGCGACGGGCAACAACATCGGTCACACATAGTTACATGTACACAAAGTGCACTCAACCGGGGGAAAGCTCCATTTGTTGTTTAGTTGTTGGCTTGTCGGGCGGATTTGTTGCCTTGAGGTCATTATATCGAAAACAGCAGTTGCCCAAAATGTTCCCAAAAGCTTTTGTATGACAATTCCACCCGGAGGAGGCGGTGGCATGGGCGGGGTGCAGTTGGGTCTGGTGCATTACATGCTTCAATTACAACCAGAGGAGAGGCAGGAGCAGGAGCAGCCCGAGCAACAGCAGCAGCAGCAGGGGATTGTTCCGAAACTCGAATGTGAAACATGGAAAAAGTAAAATAAAACATGGAAATAAATGTCATTGACTAAATGACAAATAACTTGACAGTTTTCGTTTTTCTCACACAATTTATAGCTATAGATTGTGGGTGTAAATATCACTCGGGGAAAAAAGTATCTCACTGCTCTCCAGGAAGCTATAAATATTTAGAATTAACAGGAAAAATAAATAAATAAATTCTAGACAATATTTGGCTTGCAAAAATAATGATTTCCTTTGGCAATATTTTGTGTAAAAAAAGTAAAATATATGAACTTAGGTTGTGAAAACAATTTTAAATAAACTAAAAATATTGTTTGGGTTAATGGTAACCATTGTTCAATTTCATAATCTGTCTTTCTCAGTGCATGGAAACCTTCTCTTTTTTTGGTCATTCTCCTTTTGGCTAACAAGCTTGTAATCTAAGCCATAAAGGCCAGGCTTTAATGACGGGAAATGTTTCCAAAAAATGTTTGCACTATTGCTCGTTCAACTGTGTGTGTGTGGGTGCGTTCGTGTTTCAATTGTATCTGCGTGCAAAGCACAAAGCATTTGTGATTTTAATGCATTTCAAAATCATGCCACCGCCACACACCGCACACTTTGGCACACACACAAAATCACAAAGCTGTCAAAGACAAAATTACAAAATGCTAAACTCCCAAAAACGAAAATTTTGGGTGGCCAGGGAAAACTGGGGGCAAAAGAACCAAAGAGAAAATTTCAAAAGCGACAACTCAAAGCCCTCGAAAGTTGTTGACTCTTTTTGGGGGCGCAGCAAACAATACAAATGCAAAAGAGTTGTGGCATTCATTGTGCCAGGGGTTATTGAGTGGTGATTGACCTGCCCCTGCCCCAACTCGAAGCCCAAAAATTCGGGCGAAAAGTTCTTGGGAAAGCCCCGGCGACGCTGGGAAGCATGCTACAGTTTTCGGGTCATGCGGGCGCTCAAAATTTCAATTTTGCAAATATATAAGAAAGCTAAAATGAAATGAACAAGCACTAAGTAGGGCCTCGAATTAGTTAATACTCTGCTTTAACTTATAGAAATAAATTTGGAATTAAATCTACTTATTCAAGAAAATATTGTGTTAATATAAAGGGTATTATTTCGATTAATAAAGACTTGTAGATTTTCTTTTAAGGCTCTGATTAAACAAATGCTAATAAATATCGCAATAATTAAAAACTTAGCTAAGGAAAGTTTTAACAGAATCTTTTTTCAACTGAAAAGCTTTAATAAAATATTTGTGATAAATATTTAAGCTTTCTCTCCCTATTTATATTCAATTTAAGCTTAAATTTATTTAGTTCCTTGCCTGCCAATAATTTCCTTGGCCCAGATTGGCCACAAACTCAATTATATCTATAATGTCAGTGATGCTGATATATATTTTCTACCCCCCCTGGCTATGTTTTAAATTCATTATACCCCTTTGAAAATGTGAGGCACTCGAGAAGGGTCAACAGAATTGAGAAATTAAATTCGAGTCCAGACGGAGATCAACTGGAGGTGCCTGAACCGCTCGATATTGATAACGCCACTTCTTTGGCTTGTCGATGGCAGGCATCCTCGTCATTGGGGCCCGCCCGCCTTTCCCCATTTTCACAGCCCCTTGGCCACGGCTGGCAGACTGAGCAACTTCATCGGTGTCTGGCCGGAGATGCCACAAAAGGTTATCTCCGTGTCAATTTATATTTGTTCGACGAGCCATTATATTTATTGTTAATGTCCCTGGCCGGGTGTTTGTGTGTTTGGGTGCCTGCACATGTGTGCTTTGTGGAGTAGTTTGCATGCTTTCATATGAATAATAAATACGTTTTGGTAATCGTAAACGCCGCTGTTGCTGCACTTTTGACCCCGAGCTGTTGCTACTGCTGCTGCTCCTGCTGTTTGAGTCATAAAAAATTATTTTTCTATCCATGCCGAAGTGTTTTTACACTTAAGAAATATAGATAACATTATTTAGCAAAGAATTCTTATATATTTCCATTTTAAATAAGTAAAGAAATATGTTTTCCAAAAATATAATAAATAAAAAGGATTAATTAAGTTTAACTAAAAGTAGAAATGGTTCCAAATACTTTTGGTTTCTATTTTAAATTAATCACTTTAAGATTTAATATCTATATATATTTATCCCATTTAATATTCTCCTAAATCTATTAATTTTCCTATCTTAAAATATTTATTTATATTTATATATAATCTCAATATATATTGATCCCATTTAACATTTAATTTTTAATTTAATTTTATTTATTTATTCTCCTAAATCTATTAGATTTCCTATCTTAAAATATGTATTATTAACTTTCTTTCTGTGTAACTGTCTCTGGTATCAGTTTTGCCGTCTGGGGCGTGAACAATTTTAGTACTTCAGTGACCCCTCCAATCGAGGGTCGAATTTCTCCAAAGTCTGGCCCTGGTAATCCATTTCATTTATATCAGCCTAGGATTAGTTTAGCTCCTCTCCAAGGCCAGACTCATTTCGTTGATGTCGCTGGCCGGCTTGAGAGAGAAAGCCAGTAAGTAAGTATGCCTCAATTATTTGCATAACTCATAATGGATAAAGGCCGCGGGGCAAGGACACTCGCCCCAGAATTGATTGATGACTCGCAGGATCCAAGGGTTGGGGGCCTGAAAGAGTTGAGCCCGGCGATTCAATCGGTTTGGGTGACAGTCATTAATGTGATGGGCATATTAATTTCAGGCAAATTAGCCCCAAACCAGCTGAAACGACGGCGATTATATTGTGGGGCAAATTAATTATGTTAAAAACTCCTTTCCAAAGGTTTAATAATTTAGAAAAACCGGAAACTGGCTGTGGTCATTAGATTTCCCACCTCAAAAAGTTGTCAACCGCAGAAACCGCAAAGTTGCATAATTTCTATGCGGCTAGCGAAATGAAAAATTTAAAAATTGAATGCAATTTATTGGATAATTCAAATTGTTCTACTTTTATTTTTTAAATTGTTCTTTGTTGCGTATTTTAATAAATATTTAATGTCATTGAATTGAGTTATTGAACTATTACTAATGCCGATTTATTTATAATTATTGTGAAATATTATTAAGCAGCCATTGTTAATTCATGTATCACTCTTTTGTTCCAATTCTTGTGCAATTTTTCAAGGCACACAGCAAAGTTAAAGGGCTGCATCTGCCTGAATAAGAGATGCTAATACGAAAACTCAATTTCACTTGGGCTTCGAATGCAGGCCTATGCCTACTCCACATCTCGGCTCCATCGTTGACCTAATGGGCATCCCATCTGCGGCTAGATTTCACTCATTCCTCCTCCCCCCACCCCCTTAACTCCTGTCGCGTTTTCCATTTTCCACCTGGAACCCGGAGCGCGGGCACAAAAGCCGCAACACAATGCCCCGAAATATCGAATTCAGCTTGCATTTTGGGCAATGCCACAGGCAGTAGCCGGGAGTCGCAGCTCAAGAACACGAGCGGGGAGGCAAGGAGGCTGGGTCGGAATGGCAGCAGCATCACGAGGCAGCCAGACAATATTAATGATGCACATTGTCAAGAACTTTCACTGGCCTAGGCCACTTCCATTCGGAATGCGAATGGCACAAGGTCTGGCGGTGCCACTGCCACTGGCACTCCGGCTCTATGACTCCATCGGTGACCCTGCTCCAAACACACCGCCTTCGCATTAAGAGTGCACTGTGAAAAATATAGATATGGGAATAAAATAAAGGATATCCCTAGATCTGTTGTCCATATATATACTGTACCTATAAAAAAAAAAATAATAAAAAGCGGTCATACTTTTATTATTGTTGGTGTATTATTATAAAACCTAATTATATATAATTTAAATTGACCTATTTATATTAAATCCTTATTGTATTTTTAATATTAATATATTAATATTTTAATATTATGCAGTTTTTTGTGTGACCCTATTTTTTATTTATTTTAAATATTTTACATTAATATTAAATAACCCAAAACAATTCTCAAAATTTAACTTGAATACTGTTATATGATATCTTCCAAAACCTAATTATAACTTATTTAAATATACCTATTTATATTAAATCCTTATTGTATTTTTAATATTAAGATATTTTAATTTTATGTACTTTTTAATGTGACCCTATTTTTTATTCATATTAAATATTTTGCATTAATATTAAATAACCTAAAACTGTTCTCAATATTGTAAGTAAATCTTCCAAAACATTTATCTTTCTTTATTACCACTTTTTTTTTGCCAAGTGCAGTCCTTGCCCCTCCTCCCCCCCCCCTCATTTGACCCGCTGCAGTGTGGCCAAACCACAATGACACGCGTCGCTTCAATTGAAACCTCGGGCACTCTGTGGAAGAGGAAGCCGAAGAAGAGGCTGAAGAAGGAGCGGACCGGAGCGGAGCTCAATTGAGACGCACTCTAATGGCAATAATTATGCGGCAGCAACAGCTCCACCACCAACAAAAAAAGAAGCCAAGAAGATTCAACAGAGACAGATGGCAAGCCAGTCGGAAAGAGAGCGAAAGATCCTAAGCCCCAACTGGGATGGAAAGAGATGGATGGATGGCGGGGAGCTGGTAAGGAATCACCATTAAAAAAGACAAAAACGATGATTGAGTGTGCGTATTTTGGGTTTCAATGGTGACCCACAATTCGGTGGAGTGGGAGGAGGGAGCGGAAAAAGTGAAACAGAGGCAGAGGGGGAAAAGTGAAAAAAGGGGGGCGCAGTGAATAGGATCGAGGGGGATGAAGGGCGAAGGCACAGAAGCGGCATTTTCACCGCAAAGATGTCGAGAACAACGGATAATGCACTTCAAGTGCGGCTCATTGTGTCTGGCAGTTTGCCCTCGCCGCCTCCGCTTCTCTTTCTTCCTGCCATCTAGCCATCTCTCTCGCCATTACTCCCTCCATCCCATTCGCACCCGCCATCAACTAGACTAAGTTCCAATTATTTGTGCGGTCGATGCTCAACGAGAGCGCCCTCCAATTGCAAATGTCGGGCTGTTAAAGCGGGTCGGGGGAAGTGTGGGTGGAGTGCAGGATTACACGGCTAGAAAAATATATAATTAAGAAAATATGCCAATGAATTTTTTTTCCCAGGGATTTTATAGGAAAAAAGTTACTTAAAATATTTAAAATCAACTAACTATTGTTTCTAAAAAATGAGCCAATATCTACCATTAATATATATAATTTGTATCCTTACCTGATTCAGACTTAAACACTTAAATATTTTTACCTTCATATTTAGTAAGGGAATTTATTTAATTAAAATTACATAGGGTATTTTTAATTATTGTTTTCTTTTTTAATAATCCTAAAATATTCCCATACACCCAAAATTCATCATAGAACCTATACGATTGTTTCATGAATTCTATACTTTTAGGTATGCAAAATTTCTTAATAAGATGCTTATCAATTTAATACTACGAAAGTATACATTTTATACTCATGTGCACCAATATTTCATAATAATCACTAACGCGACAAACAGAAAAGCACTAAATTCCAGCTAACGCGATATGTTACCGAATTTTTATGTAGGTTCGTATAAAAATAATACTCAGAAATACACAATTGAAACTATAGAGTATAAAATCTAAACTTTGGAGTATACATTTGATAGTTTGAAGTATAAAATTTATACTAAACTCGTTATACTGCTTGAGTATACTTTTGAGACAACGCGTAGAAAGGTTAAACTAAACTTTTTTTTTAACTCTAGCTAAATTCCCTTTAAAAACTCCACCTTCTTTCTAATTTCTCTCAGTGCAAGAGTGCAAAGAAGAGTGAGGGTTCAAAGGCGATTGCTTTAAAGTGGGCTTTACGGGGGGCGGGAGGCGGGCCTGTCGCTGCCACTAGTTGTTTTACAGGAAATGGTTTTTTTTTTCCTAACTGCACTTTCCTCCTCATTCACCGCACCCCGCACTTTTCTTAACAATTTATTTGGTTGCTGTGATTTTCACATCGGTTGCTCCATTTCGTTGCTGTTGTTGTTGCGGTTTTGACTTATGTGCGCGCTTAATTGTTGTTAAGAAGTGAAAATCAGCAGCAGCAGCAGCGGCAGCGGCGGCAGCGGAGAAAAGCGAAATAAATCCCGTGGAAAGCCGTGGAAAATCGCGGGGGCTATGGGGACAAAAGGAGGCACGGTCGATTAATGTGACTACCGTCTTGACTTAATTTCATTTTCGTTGCATGCAGGGCACCGAGCTTTGGCGACCTAAAACCCAAAAAACACAGAACAAAAATTTGTGTTTTATGATGATTGTTTATTATATTTGTTATATAAGAAAATATTTGTATTAATAGTCATAAATATGATATATTATGGGTAATTATAGAACAATAAATTGTAGCTGGAAGAATGATAATTCTTCTGTACAAATAACAGAAAGAGAAGTACATTTTTATAATTAAAGAAACACAAATTAAAAGTTAACTAATAAAATAACTAAACTAAAATAACACTAATAAAAGTTAACTAATTAATAAAAACTAAAATTAAATAAAATTAAGAAACTATCAATAAGGTAAATATCCTTAGTATCAAAATAGTTTAAACATTTTATCAACTAATATCGATTGCAGAATATTCAATTTTTTCGGTGCAGAAACAGAGAAAAGCGGGTAAAATGCGAATTGCGGAAAAGCGCGCTCAAGGGGAAAAGGGGCAGAGAGCGGGGAGGTGACGCCAGGGAGCAGATGAGACGGATATGGGTTGCAGGGAAAGAAGGAGAGGGAATTCAGTGCGGCTCAGCCGCAATCATTTCGACGTTTTTGCATATTTTCATGCAGTTTTCCAGTTTGCCAAATTCCGCTGCAGGCGTAACAGTGGTCACAGTGGGATGAGTGCGTAAGTTTACACAGAAATATAACTATATATAACTTAACAGCATACATTAAAAAATAAATAAGTAATCAGTAAAATATTACGTTTTATATATTTTTCAAAATTTCTTTATTTCCTAAACCTTTTTATTTTAATTTTTAAGAGGATATATATGAGTTATTCTAGAAAAATATATTTTTAAACCAAACATGTTTAAAGTATTAATTTTTCACATACCCGTAATAATCTCCACAAATTGTCAATAAACTAAAGAGTCCCCCAAGGTGACAACCCTGTCAAAACGCAAAGTTTAAAATTGAAATTAATTAGGACTTGCAGTTTTCTTTTCCACCATTTATCATAGCTAAGCGCTGCCTAGTTAAAGGCACTTAACTTAGCCATCAATCACCCATCAATTTGACGGCCGACTGACGCTTCGCTCCACTGTGCAGCGGTGCATCGTTTGCTATCATCAACGCCTACGAGTATGCCAAAAAAAAAAAAAAGGAGCACAAAAAAAACTGCAGCGACTACAAAAGGAAGAGGGGGGGAGTAGAAAAAAGGCGGAAGGAGAAAGGAGAAAGGGGAAAGAGCGCGAGACTGGAACAAACTGCATTCATGGCATCCTCCGTGAACATCCAGTTGCTGTAGTTGTCGTCGTAGTCGCTGCCAGTTGGTAGTTATGCGCCGCTTAGTCACAGCTGTGCCGCTGACAGTCTGCCCCCCTCAGCCGTTCCCCGCTTCCCCCTCTCTCTCTTGACCCCTCTCATCCTTAACCCGCCCCACTGCCGCCCACCGTTTGCATATGCATACTTATACACATGGCTCCCAGCAGCGGCTACAATAATGCACAATGGAAAAAAAAAATTGGCTTCTGAATTTTTACTTTTTAATATATTTCCACTTTTTGAAATTTAAAGTTTTAGTTAAAATAAAATATATTTTAGGGGCATTTCCCTCTGACTTTATTTAACCAAGACCTTTTTTTTCCAGTGTAAAATTCAGCAAAAAGTGCGGCAAGCTAAAAAGTATTCACGCGCATATTTCTTAATCTTTTTCTTGTGCCGTCTTGGCAGCTCTCCTTTGCTGCTCTTCCTCCTCCTCCTCCTCTGGTGTGTGTGCGAGTGAGAGTGTGTGCATATCCATCATGCTCGACGAAGCGACCTCTGGCCCCCTTTTTCCGCCTTCCAAAACACCCCCTTAAACCTCCACCTCTGCCCCCTGAATTCATGTAGATGCCACGCGTTGCTGCTTCTTCAGCGTCGCAACTCTATTTGACATCGTTGCCTCTCCTTCTCTCTCTCCATCTCTCTGTGTCGGAGCTCCACTTGATCTTTGACCCAATTTTCATTGCATTGTTCGAAAGCGAATGCAAAAAACTCCATCAGGTTTTGCACTCTGAGTTTTCTCTCGGTGTATCCAATTGATTTGATTAAATTCCGACCTTGTAGGAAGGAAAAAAAGATCACGATAGGAGTTAGAGGTGCAAAGGACCTTTGTTTTTGTTACCCGAATATCAGCCAAAAATTCCTAAGAGTAAAAAATAATTGTTGTTAGACCATAAATATTTAAAATAAGTACTCTTATATTATAATATGTAATAAAAACTATAGATTACATTCCAGAAACTCGATATAAGAATAGTCAAAGTATAATTAAAATTACAAAGCATTAAAGCAATATTTTATATTCGTTTTTAAGTAATTTAAAACCACAATAAAATTGTATTCCAATTATTCTAAATTAAAATGAATATCTTTTATTGAAACTTAATGAAATGAAATTTTCCGAATAGGGTTTTAGGTTATTTAATCATTTTTATCTGTTCCGTTATTTTATATAAATAATATAAACCTATTTATTTTTCACTCTCTCTATCTGACTATTATTTTTAAGTGGATTTACAGGAGCTTAAATACTTGTTTGGCCTAAATCTTAAAGCCAGCATGAAAAAACCAAAGCTTCCCCTTTTTTGTGCATGCAAAATGCTGTTGTTTCTGTTCTTATTGACATTCAGACGTTGCTTTAATTAAGCGCATTAATGTCACTAACTTATGACTGGGAATACGTGTGTTTCTGTGTGGGAATGGCTATGGGAACGGGTATCGGGGATTCAATAAGAACTTGACATAACTTTAAGCGTTTTGTTGATCTTTAGTCTTAAGCCTCACCGAAAAAAACATTTTCCTAGGGGTATGTTGAATTTTTTATGGATTTGGTAATGAAAAAAAAAAGAAAACAGAACGACGATGGGTATCAAAAATGTATTTCTTGCCGAGCTCCAATTAAAGTGGGTCAGCCAAATATTTAAGGTTTGCTTAGTGTAAAATGAAGGATGCATTTTGCAAATAATTAAAATAAATGCATAAAAAAAAAACAATATATTATCTCAATTATTTTTCAAAGGAAGAATTGCTTCTTCGCACACTAACCTTATATTTTAAGCTAGTTTATTATATTACTTAAATATTCAATTAATTTGTATAATATCTTGAAGATATTTAAATAATTTAAAGTGCATTCCTCATTCGTTTTGCAGTAAATGTTCAGCTTAAGGTTTATTTTTTCATTGATGTCCCATGCAAATTTACGGCAATTGGCCCCTGCCGTTGACAGAACCCCTTCTCCGACCGCCCCCCTCCCTTTACATTTACCGCCCCTCCCCTGGATGCCTGTATTGACAGTGTTGTCAACGCTCGTAATCTGCTTTTATTATGAATGCCGAAGATGCGCGCATTAAACGAAATCAAAAGCGCTGCACATTCTCCCTTTCTGTATTTCTGCATATAAAGTTGTTCGTCGTCGGTTGGAATTTGCACACCAGCACGCACACACACACACACACACACACACACAGTAGCCAGCGTTGAATGCAGCTCGCAGATACACAACCTCACAGATGCGGATGCCACGGTGTTAACATTTCTATGCGGCGCTATCATCCAACACCTATGGCCGGAGCTGTTAACTTGGCTATTTTCTGGCATTTATTTGAAGGTAGAATGCAATATATTTATTTTATATATACATATATTTTTAATTTTTGAGAATTTATAATAATATATACTAAGGCGAAGCTTATTTATATATAGACAACGCATTTTGTTAGTAAAAAAATATAAAATATTCATTGCTACCAAAAACTTACCAAAACTTAACTTACGCTCATTTAGTCTTTAAGATCTGATTTTTTCTTGCTAATATTTCATGTTTTGTATAAGCTTTGACTCTTTAACTATATTATTTAATAAATTTACTTATAATATACTTAATTAATTGCTTCTGGAGCCATTCACCTCACTGTCTGAGTTTCTTGCGATAAGATCTGGCTTCAGCTCGGCAGCCTGGTAGCGATAAGGTTCTATATAGACCTTCGTACATTTTCTAAAGCTCGAAAGCAAATTTTTCTGCTCTGAACCATACTATAAAAGGCAGGAAAAAGTATAGGAAAGCTCCCCATAAATTCAAGACAGTCAGCCATGGTGTTACTTAAAGTAATTATTTCGCTATTTTTACTGGTAAGTATTTAAAAGGAAGACAAATGAAAAAACTCGTATACCAAATTCTTATTTTACAGATCCTCGTTCAGAGCTCTCCTCTGGAAAGAAAGAAGGCTGCCATATGTGAGTTCTTTCAAAATGTTGAAGCTTTCCAAGACGATCAGTGGGCCGATACAGTAGATATTTTGAAGACACTTCTGCAGCAAACCATCAATGTCACATCGCCTTATCCTGAATACATAAACCTGACGTCGTATATGCAGGAAAATCTTGATCGGGGAAAGTCCGTCACGCGATACAGCAGTGTGCAAACCAAAATGCAATATTGGCAGACATTCTTTGAGTTTTATGATACGCCTTTCCTAGATATAAATACCGACAAAGGCAAAGAGCTACATAAGCCCTTTGAGGAATTTCAGCCCAACGTGATCAATGTGTACTCAAATCTTTACAGGAAAGTTATAAAAGCAGCTGAAGATATGAAGAAAATAGTTGGAAGCTCAGATAAATCTGAACTATTCTCTATGCTGGATCAATATGAAGCGAAAGGTCTTGAGGAAGAAACTATAAATATGGCATGCCGTATCCTGGCACTAAAGAATCAATATGAATGTGTTTAGTTCGGGAGTTTGCTATTTTTTTAATGAAATAATACATTTATTATGCAGTTTTCGAGTAAACAAAGAAATTAACAAGTTTATTTAAATATGAAACATCATAAATAAAGTAAACACCACAAGCTTAGAAATCGTACGTGCAAATTATGTCTTTTAAGTGATTTTAATTGAGATTGTTATTTTCTCGACTGACAAATATATTTGATTTTCCCCCTTTTGGTTGGGAAAGGATGTCAACACTGGTCCCAACCCGTGCTCCTGTCCAATCCCTCTTTTTCCATGCCCCTCAGCCAGCCGATCCAGGTGCGTTGCTGGCCGCCAAGTTTGTGAAATTTATGTTATTTGCGGTAGCCGTTTGCATAATTTGCGTGTTTGTATAAATGCATGTATACACGGGGATACACGCACACTCTCACTCACTGTCATATATAGATATATATATATATATGGGTATGTACACCTTAAAAAAAGCCGGGGTCTTTTTATTTCATTCTTCAAAGCAATTATATTTAGTCAAAATAATGCGCACTCTCTTAAGCTTGAATATATTAGGTAATAATGAGAAACCAAGGAAAAATATATCTCTCTTTTAATCGTAAATACTAAAATGTTAGTTTTCAAGTATAAAATATATATAAACAGTGTATAAGTTTTATAAATTAGTTTAAAATAAAAAATGGTATGACTTTTAAATCCTAAAATAGGTAGCTAATATTAGATCTTCATTCTATTTTTCATGTAACAAAGAGAAAGAGAAGAGAAAGTCAGACACGAAAATTGCGCGCTCCGATAAATTGAAGATTTTCAACGGATACAGCAACGTACAATTTTCGCAAATACGTCATAAAAACTTATAAACCCACACTCTACATATTGAAGATCAAATTCAATACAATTGTGCAGCTTTTGTTTACAAATTTAACAAAATCTGCAAGCAGACGCCGCCACAAGTAAAACCACAACAACACATAAACAACTGTATTTTGGAAGAAGAGAGAGAGGAAGGAGAACGATCTTTAACATACACTGCGAGAAAAATCGAGCTCCAAATAATGTCTTCGACTACGGCCTCCAAGCGACAACGCAACAACGCTGGGACTGCAAGTGAGCGCAGCTCGGATGCCCCTTCTCCCC